>NW_020769310.1:3988213-4003957 GCF_900518735.1 Pseudonaja textilis | reverse complement strand
CTATCTATCTATCTATCTATCTATCTATCTATCTATCTATCTATCTACCATGTTTCTCATAAAATAAGCCCAGGTCTTTTTTTTTTTTTTTGAGCCCCGAAAAAACAGCTAGGATATATTTTCGGGGGTGACTTAATTTCTTCCCCCATAGGCACCTCCACCTAGAGTGCCCCATGCATACTCACCTCTCCATGAGGCCACCACTGGAAGCTCCCCAAAGGTAGAGTCACCAGCTGCTTCTATCGGCCAGTAGAAGCGGCCCCGAGGCGAGCACCAACGCGCACTCACCTAGTCATGAAGCTGTTTCTATCAGCCGATGGAAGTTCCCCAAAGGCAGAGTCACCAGCCGCTTTGGGGTGAAGCCTGGCTGCCCGCAGGGTGCTCCTGAGATGAGCGCCCCACACGCACTCTCCTCGAGGCCATTTCTATCGGCCGATGGAAGCTCCCAAAAGGCAGAGTCACCAGCCGCTTCCACTGGCCGATAGAAATGGCTTCGTGGCGAGGGGAGTGCGCGTGGGAGAGTGGCTGCAAACTTTTCTTAGCAGAAGGGAAGCAAGCTGAGTTTCTCTCTCTCTCTCTCTCTCTCTCTCCCCCACCCACCCACCCACACAAACACCACCCCTACTAGCCCTCATCCCTGCACCAGGTCAGCCAAGCCCTTCTGGTGAGGGAAAGTTTCAGCATCTGCGGGGTTCCCACCACCGCCCTTCCCTCCCCAGGCCAGACCTTTTCTGGACACCCTGCCAAAGTCCCAAGGCAGCCAACCTCCCTTTACCTGCCGCCGCTGCTGGTTTGGGGAGCAGGGGGGCTGCTGGGGAGGAGGCAGCAGAGATCACTACCATTAGAAGGGAGATTGGGCGGGCTTCCAAACAGAGATGCGGGAACGGTCTTCATGGGAATGCAGTGGGGAACAGGGTGAGTGTGAAAGGGTCACCACCACGGCACAGGAGGGCGGGAGGGAGCTGGAGCGAAGAAGGGCCGGGGAGAAGCTAAACCGTCCTTTCTATTGCTCTGGTGAGGGCCAAATATTTGCAGGGGCTGGTTAGAAAGGCCTAATTTCAGTATGAACCTTGAGTCATGGGGGGGGAGTTGAACGGCGAAGGCACTCTGCACATGATCCGAGGCAATCCTGCCACAGCTCACAGGTGGCGTTGCTAACAGTTGGGGGGAGTCTGAGAACTTCAGCAACGCCTCCTATTGTCCCCCCGCTCTCTCTGAGCGCCTGAAGGAGCGCCCGTCATTAACCAATTAACCCAACTCCAGCCTCAGAATCCCTTATTTTGGCATAATTCAGGATGAGAGAGGAGCTTTAAAACCAGGGACTTGGCGACGAGGTGCAGGTTCTTTTTTTTTTTTTTTTGATTGAGTTCAATCACGAGACATTTCTGGATTTCATCAGATGTCTGAGGCATTCAGAAGAACTTTTGAAAAACTTGCGGGTCTAACTTTGAGAAGCAATGAATTTGGTCCTCTCAAATGACGGAGGTTAGGGACGGTCTTTGGAGACCTCCCCTCTCCTTTAGCTGAGGGAGACCTGGGCGATTTTAGGCCAAGAGCTGCCCCGGAGAGATTGATCAGAGAATGGGCAGGAAAGCAAAACAAGAACACATTTGGGCTAAGGCCTTTTCTCCGATTCCCTCCGTCGCAATCTCACAATTTTTATCCAGACACAGATGCATATGTGCTTTCTCTCCTGCCCCGCTGGTAAATTCAAAGACAACTTATGAGCGCTCCCCTCACCATGAGGCCATTTCTATCGGCCGATGGAAGCTCCCCAAAGGCAGAGTCACCACCCGCTTCTACCGGCCGATAGAAGTGGCTGGTAACTCTGCCTTTGGGGAGCTTCCATCAGCTGACAGAAATGGCCTCGTGGCAAGGGGAGTGCACACAAGTGCTGGCCCCGAGGCCGCTTCTACCGGCTGATAGAAGCAGCTGGTGACTCTGCCTTCGGGGAGCTTCTATCAGCCGATGTTCTATCAGTAGTAGATCAGGGTATTCTAGGCTAGGCTACCTGCATGGCGCTTCAAAAGGCAAGTTTTCTCCCCCCCTTTCCTCCCCCCCCCATTTCTCTTCACCTCATGTAGTTCTAATGAACGATATGAGAAATGGTGGGGAAACGCATGGTTTAAATAGGCCTAAATTTTGGGGGCGGGGCTTAATTTCACCTCATGCCTAGAAATCATGCTGGGCCTTCTTATTGGTGGAGGCCATATTGTTGGGGAAACACAGTACCTTTCTATCTATCTATCTATCTATCTATCTATCTATCTATCTATCTACCTATCTATCTATCATCTTAATATATTTTGGAATGTATAAGGAATGTTGCTTATATAAGGACCCAGATTCTTGGGGGCAATATCTTGACTCTGTAAACCATTTAGAAAGGGCTGTGAGGCAGTATATAAGTCTAAGTGCTACTGCTATTTCTTATAAAATATAAAATATGTAGGGACCTGGTGGCTCAGTGGCTAAGGCGCTGAGCTTGTCGATCAGAAAGGTTGGCAGTTCAGCAGTTCGAATCCCTAGCACCGCCTAACAGAATGAGCTCCCATTACTTGTCCCAGCTTCTGCCAACCTAGCAGTTCGAAAGCACGTAAAAATGCAAGTAGAAAAATAGGGACCACTTTGGTGGGAAGGTAACAGCATTCTGTCTGCCTTTGGCATTTAGTCATGCCGGCCACATGACCACAGAGACGTCTTCGGACAGCGCTGGCTGTTCGGCTTTGTAATGGAGATGAGCACTGCCCCCTAGAACAGGAAATGACTAGCACGTATGTGTGAGGGGAACCTTTACCTTTACCTGTAAAATATACAAGGAATACTTCTACTCACATTGTTGTATAGGAGTGAAAATATGGATGTGAGATGAAGCATAAAAGTTAAGTGCCGCAGGAATGAGATACTTAAGGAGTTTGTGTGGTAAAACAAGAGAAGGGTCAAGAAGGAATGGGTGCTCAAAACTAAGTGAGCAGTAAGAAGGAAATACACTGAAGTATCTGCTTAATATCTGAATTTCAGGTTTGAATTGAGGAGTCCTTGATGCTCTTTTAATTTGATTCTTTGCTTGCAGATGTTTTATTGGTAAGTAGATCATCAGCGAATACAAGTGTGGATAATGGTTTACATATAGTAGTTGGCTCTGCCAGTTTTGGAGGGGGTGTGGTTTCCTCCTTGGTAGTTCCTTGATTAGGGTAAAGTTTTCTGTTTGATTGTTTGCCTGGTATTAAACCCTGCTTATCTAGGTGTGGACTGCCAGATATTTCAAATGTATATAGCTGCTTATCTCATAAAACAAATGGTGTACAACAAAGCCAACAAACCATCATAAATTTGTCAAGCAACCAATCAAGCTTGGAAAGACTAAAGGAGTCCACAGTTCAACACTGATGTACAGCTATTCTTTTCTATTGGAACCACATATAGGTGTCAAATGCTTCAGAAAGCAGCAAATGGAATAAATTTGCATGTAGGCAAACCTCCACAGAACACTAAGGAGCAACTATTCTTTCTGCATGAATGCCTATGACAGCATGTCCTGCCCACCAGTGTCAGATACAACCTCCAATAAGCTGCACAGCTGGATGGAAAATATCTCATCCAAGTGGGTGAAAAATGAGATGGTTAATGATTGGGGATGCTCACCTCAGACTAAACACATACTGGCACATCATCACATAACCTCAAGGAGCAACTGGAAGAAAAAAAAAAACACGACTCCCTAACACACAAAAACGCCGACAGCCCCTATGAAGACTACATCTCTGCGACAAGCTGGAAAAAAAGAAAACAAAACTCTGTACTAAACTGTTCAAGGTAAATCCCTGAAACAAAGGGATCCCTGAAGCCAAATGGGTAGAAAACAGGTCCAAGTGCCCACTATCCACATCAGAACACATTATTCTCCACAAAGGTCTCAACTAAAACATAGAAAATGCTAACCAATTAGACTTCTTTGCAACTGGAGAAGCACCATTTGAACTACAGGGCTTGCCACAGATTGTCCAAAAGCTGCTTTTTCGGGAGGCAACTGGACTTCCTTGGTTTTTTTTTTTTTTTCCTTCTGAAGACATTTCGCTTCTTATCCAAGAAGCTTCTTCAGCTCTGACAGTCTAGTGGGGAATGGAAGGATTTATATGCTTTGCAGACAGCTGGTAATTTGCATCCTTTTAGAACAGTGGTGACTAATCTTTTTGGGCTCCTGTGCCAAAAATTGCAAGCACGCCGGTGCATCCGCACTCACGTGCCAGCATCCAGAATGCAATGTGTACTTCACATCCCCTGCACATGCATGCACAATTCCCCCACCCCACCCCCTTACCTGCACTTCGCTTCACAGCTGATTTTTTGACTTGTTTGAGGCCTTTTTCAGCCTCCCAGAGGCTTGGAAAAAGCCTCTGAAAGGCCTTTCAGGCTGAATTATAGGTTCGTTTTGTCACTTCCGGTATTACAGGAAGTGATGAAATGGGCCTATAATTCATCCTGAGAAGCCTTGCAGAGGCTTTTTCCAAGCTTCTGGGAGGCCGAAAAAGGCCTCAAACTACACCCCACCCCCCAAAAAAAAATCAGCTGTGAAGTGTGCGCATGTACATTGAGGTAAGTTTGCCTGTGGCTCGTGTGCCAGCACAAATGGCTCTGCGTGCCACTTGTGGCATGCGTGCCACAGATTCACCATCACAGTTTTAGAGGGTCATTAAAGCACTTGGAGGTTTATCTGTGTCCTCAGAGTCACATGAGTAATGTTCCTGGTTCCTGTAGTCTGCAATTTTTCTCTGGAAATCCATTCCTCCTCCCACACCATTTGAAGGGTTTCTCATCCCTACAGAAAACTACAGAAACCAGCAGCACTAACTCAGGTGACCCTGAGGACACAGATAAACCTCCAAGTGCTCAAAGGGTGTTCATCCCAAATTGCACAGCTAAAAGTCTGTAGAGATTCTCAGTCATCCAGATCATGGTTGTCTCAAAGGTGGTTTTTCAGGAGGCAAGTGGACTTTCTTCAAAAGAACAAAAACCAAGAAACCATTGGCAGATAAAAAAAAATAATGGACATATTTTCCTATGTTTCTATAGATGTCCTAAAATACATAAGCCCAATATGCAGGACATTTAAGTACATCATTACCAGGGATGCAAACATACAATGTAGCCAAATAACGTAGAAAAAAAAATATCGGACATCTCAGAGGGGAGTGAATATTCTATCAATTGTTCACTACATGACTTCCAGAAAATAAAATACCCCAAAATATAAGAAGATTAAATGATGGTTTCATTTGGTGTAGCAGTATTCTTCACATCCATAGATCCAAAACTAGAGAAACAGTCCATGACTCCAGTACTACACGACACTCCCAGCCTGGCCAAATTCTCTAAAGAATGAAATACCCAGAATCGTGGAGCTCATCAACTTTGCCTCACTACCTAATTTCAGTTTGATGGAGAAATATGCCAACAAATCAGAGGACAGCCGTGAGATCTCCACTCTCAGCAGTAGTGGGCTGCAACTGGTTTAACAACTGGTTCTGTGAGCGCGCGCATCATGCGCATGTGCAGCTTTAAAAAAAAAAACACCAAGTAAGTAGAACAGCCGAGGAACATGAAATCCATTGTGCCGTGCGAATCAGCTAAGCTGAAAAAGATGGGAATATAGGACAGGATAGGCTGGATGTGGGTGGGCGGGAGCGAGTGGGTGGGGCCAGCTGATTGTCAGAACTACCAGTTTACTAGAACCAGTCTGAACCAGCAGCAACCTACCACTGACTCTCAGGACTCCTGGCAGAGATTATAATGCAGCAACTATAGCATTCCCACACATACAATCAGAAGTATAGATCTGTTATTTAGACAACATCTTCATCAACATAATAAAAAAAGGAACAACTAAAGAAGATACATGCAATTATCCACAACATCTTCAAAGGAGTAAAATTCACAAGAGAAGAAGGAAGCAAACACACATTATCATTCCAGGACATCAGCAGCTGAGGAAATGGCAGCAAACTAGAAACACGAATCTATTGAAATAGAATCCAGACAAACCATTACTAAAATAACTCCATTACTAAAATCTGCTCCATTACTAAAATAACAGCCCAACCTCCCGCAAGAGAAGCTGTGTAAGAACATTATTTAGATCAGTACAAATCCATTGCAGCAACTAAGAACCCCAGAAAAAGGAAACAGACTAGGTAACAAAATGGATACTCACACAAATTTATTAAAAAGTTCAACTGTTTAACAGAGTTGGAAGGGACCTTGTAGGTCCTCTAGTCCAACCCCCACCCAAGCAGGAGGCCCTACACCATTTCTGACAAATGGCAGTCCAATCTATTCTTGAAAGCCTCCAATAATGAAGTTCCCACAACTTCCGAAAGCAATTTCTGTTCCATGGGTTGATTGTTCTCACTGTCAGAAATTTCTTTTCTTATTTCCGGGTTGAACCTCTCCTTAATCAATTTCCATTCATTATTACTTGTCTGGCCTTTGGGTGCCTTGGAGAATAGCTTGACCCCTTCCTCTCTGTGGCAGCCCCTCAAATATTGGAACCCTGTTATCATGTCTCCCCTGGTCCTTCTGTTCACCAGACAGCTATGCCCAGTTCCTGTAACTGTTCTTCATATGTTTTAGTCTCCAGTCCCCTAATCATCCTGGTTGCTCTTCTCTGCACTTTTTCTAGAGTCTCAACATCTTTTTTATAGTGTGGAGACCAAAACTGGATGCAGTACTCCAGGAGTGATTTCACGAAGGCTTTATAGGGTAGTATTAGTACCTCACTTGATTTTGATTGTATCCCTCTGTTAAAAATCTAATGAAATTTTAGGATTGCATTAGCTTTTTTGGCTGCCTGACTGGTTAACCTACTACAGCACAGCTTATGTACTACTACAGCACAACTATGAAAAGAATAACACTACCATGCATTAAAAATATATCAAAAACAACATATTGAAACCACAAGGCATTACCACATCACACAAACTAATTAAAGCTCTCCAAAACATTTTAAGTAAACCAAAAAGACTCAGCAGCCCTGGAAGAAATAAACGGGAATAATCTACAACATACTTTGTAAGGACTGTGTAACAGTGACTAAATATGATAGAGAGACAAAAGCATAATAGGGACATCTGTGTACACCAATTAGCAGTGAGAAGACATGATGAAAATCCCTTAATTTCAAAGTACACGGACAGATTCAACCATAGTTTCAACTGGGGAAATGGGAGTATCTTAGACCAAACTAAATCCAAAACAATCAGGGGATTCCTTGAAGACTAGCATTCAGACAAATAATCCATCAATAGACTCATAGAAATAAATCATATTTACACACCATTCAAAAAAGACAATGACCGAAACACATCCTCTCCATCAAGCAATGCCAGATAAGTAGCTATTAAAACCACACACACACCCCCAAAAAAATCAATCAGAAAACAATATCCTAATCAAAGAACTACCAAGGAGAAAACTATACCCCTACCATAACTGGCAAGCCAAGCTATATATAAACAGAGAACAAACCTCACATTGCTTGCACTGATGATGTTTAATTGGGAAATGAAATATTTGCAAGTAAACAAGCAAGTTCATACAGCATCGAGGACTCCATAATTACAAAACCAATGTGATAACAATGAATAAGTGAGTTGAGAAGAGGAAGACTGGAAAGGCATGGTTGGGTGGAGTTGATGAGATTCTCGAAAAGAAAGATGTAAGAAGTTTACGGAACAAAATATCCTGTAAGTTATGATATATGAATGCAATGGAAATCAATTGTGTGCAAGGATAGAAGATATGAAAGTTGCACTATGGATCATGCTAACATAACTAGATTTAGTTATATTCACTTCTCTTTTTCTCATCTCTTGCTTTTAATTTCTTTAATTTTCTGTTCCTTACTCCCTTTATTATTCTTTGCATAAAGTTATTCATCTCAAAAGGGAAATGCTTGATGGTTTATGTATCTCTACTATATCTATAACAATACCAAAGAAAAGGCATTATCAGATCTATTTGTGGTATGCATCTCCAGTAAAGGAAACACAATTGGTTTAATGCAAATACAAACACAGAGAGATAAAAGTTGCAACAAGGAAAACCAGTGCATTGTCAGCGCAAACAGGGCAATCTACGACTATACCTAAAAGAGATCAGAGTTACTTTTTGCAAGTGTTAAACAGTTAGTTTCTGAAAGGGGACTTTCTTTTGCATTCACCGATATAATAAAAAATAAAAGTTAATCCCTTTCCTTTTTATTTACAACATCTCGGAGTGTTAGAGGCAGTCTTACATCTCTGTAGTTTGAAATGCTTAAATCATAGGAAGAAAGGATGGCTGAGAAAGGATTAGCATCAGGTTTTTTATTTAGTGGCTAGGTATAAATGCCAGTTTTAGCTTATTGTATAGTTTAAAAGGTCCCACAGCTCAAAGTTCTACTCAAACAATGGCAAACTAACACAAAAGAAATATAGATTCATATGCTTGCCATGATAGTATTTAGTTAAAGATATTTCTGCCTTGAAATGCTGCTTTTCCATTTTCCTTTCCTTTTACATAACGGGGGATGGCTCAGTGGTTAAAGATGTTAAGCTTGTTGGCTAGAAAGCTGACAGCTCATATTCTAGACCTGAGCACTGCATGATGGGGCGAGTCTCCATTATTTGCCCCAGCTCCTGCCAACCTAGCAGTTTAAAAGCATGCAAATGCGAGTAGGTAAATAGATACCACTTTGGTAGCAAGGTAACATTTTGTGCACGTCAGAATATGGTCATGCTGACCACATATCCACAGAGGTGTCTTTGGACAATGGTAGCTTCTTTGACTAACAAACAGAGATGAGCACACACAGAGACACACAGACAACACAGACCAAAGTGTTAGACACAACTGAAAAAGGGACATCTTTACCTTTTTCCTTTTACATGTTTTGATAAAGGGAGCCTCAGATATAATGGATGTAGTAGTAAGAATATATAATTTGGGTTTTATGAGTTATTGTTATTAGTAGAGTACAGTTGAACAGCTTCCCTGTGGTCATGCAGGACCTAATGTACATCTAAATTCAGTGTTAGAGCCAATATTTGAAAATACAATGTTGGAGCTCAGGGACGCTGTGCACAAAACTGAAAGCAGAAATTTATCCAACAGAAAAATGACTGAGAGCCTGAAATGGCTAATACCATATATTTTTCAGAGCACCTGGGTGATCCTTCGTCATTTTCACCACTCATCTTCAAAGTCTGCCCCAAACTAATGGTTGCTTATCACCATTAAGAAAAAGTAGTGCTAGAACGCATTTTAACAGGAGCTTAATTTTCTGCCTTCACTTGTAAGATTGACTTTTTTCAAGCTTGCTTCTACTTTAATGGGTGAAAACTAATGGTTTTCTAAGGCAAAAGAAGAGTGCCCAATCAAATTCTCATGTCTATTTTACTTTGGAAATACTTTTAGATTCAAGTAAAAACCACATTTTTGAATTCACTACGCTGTCTGTTAATCAGATGAAAAGAAGAAAAGGTGAGAGTCTATGGAGATTCTCAGTTACTCAGGTCATAGTTGTCCCAAAGGTGCTTTTTCAAAACGCAACTGTACTTTATTTTTCCTTGAAGATTTATTTTTCCTTCTCATCCAAGAAGCTTCTTTAGTTCTTCAGAATTGTTGCCTTTTGAAAAATTTGGAACAAAATATTGTAAGGAACTGAAAGCACAAACCTTCTGGAATGGGAGCTTTTAAGGGAAGTCTAGTCTAGAAGACACACAAGACACAAGGATGTGGACTATCATAAGCAAACCTTCATAGCCTCAATGGAAGACCTGACACTAGTTTGATTGTGCAGTCTTTGGTTTTCCCTGAGCTTGGTTGTTGTTGTTGTTTTGCAGATGTTTCATTACCCAGCTAGTAACATCTTCAGTGCTAGCCCAGCCCTAAAGATATTACCTCATTGGGTAATGAAATATCTGCAAGAAAACAACCAAGCTCAGAGATCACCAAGGACCCCACAATTCAATCCAGAGGTACAAATATTCCCTTGTATTGGTTTGATTGCCTTTTATCAGTGAGAAATCACAGTGGATAGAGTTATTTTAAAGTAATGTTTCCCTATCTGGGCAACTTCCAGATGTGTGGACTTAACATTCCTGAATTCTCAGCAATGGTCATCAAGGCCAGGATATTCTGGGGGTTGAAGTACAGGTATCTGAAAATTATCCAGGCTAGGATAAACTGCCCAAGAGCACTCAGGATATCTAGATTTCTGCTTCTCATTCTGTGAAGGCTTCAGTGTAGGATCTCAATTGCTTCATTAAAGATCTTAAATTTCAGATAAGATAAGTGGCCATTCATCTTCCAACAGTCATTCTCCATTTGTTCATCTTATACATCAGAGACTTGTAGTTTGGATATTTGGCAAAATAGGCCAGACTGTATCTTCCCTACGAACCAAGAGTTTTAATTTCCTTGCATTTTTTTCTTTGTGGAGATGAGAATTCAATCTTTTCTTTGAGTTTTAACTATTTGAGTTTTAACATTGCAGTTCTTTTGAGTTTTTCATCTGAAAATATAATAGGACCATGCTGCTAAAATCAACACAATATTTAGATAATGCTCCAGTGATTTAAAAATAAAGGACCTCAGAGGATGTAGATTGCCAACTTTATTCTGGATATGAAATCCCTATTAATTCCAGCTCCAGGAAAGGTGAATCTGAAGTCCCATCTTGAGAAAGAGAAAATGATCATTTATTCAATATATTACTGTACTTCTTAATCATCATCATAGTTAAGTGACCATCTGGATTGCCATCCAAATCACAGAAATGTGCTACTCTATTTTTATGTATCTGTAGTACTATCAAGATTTACATTAATGGGAAAAGGCCCCAGTTATCTTAATCATCATTGTATAGTTAAGTAAGAGGGAAATAATCATTTATTCAGTATATTACTGTACTTCTTAATCACCGTGGTATATTCAAGTGACCATCTGGATTGCTCTTCAAGTCACAGAAATGTGCTAGGCAGTTTTTACTTGTCTGTAGTGCCATCAACACTTTGACACAAATTTCAGGAAATGAAATAAATGGGAAACCTCCCTACAATGAAATGATATTAAGTATCTCAAGCCCTTGGGTGAATTGACAAAGATGTTCAAATGACTTACTTTCGTTGCTGTGCTGATGACCGCCTTGTACAAATCACAGCCACAATCACGACCACAACAATAGTGATGACCCCGACAGTCACAACAATAACGACGAGAAGATTGCTATTCTTCTGAGGGGTTACACTTCCATGCGGAGGGTGCATCTGTCCAATGGGGGGCTCTGAAATATTAGAAATATGTTGGTGGGTTGTCTTTATTAAGTGAATTGTTAACATGAATTGCAGAGATTTATCTGAGCATTGAAGCAACTAAAAAAAAAAATTATTTCAGGATTAGTTCTATTTCATTATAACAAGTATTGAGAATTGTCTCTTCAGTGAATGATTGATGTCTGATACAAGGTGATTCATGAGATAATTTGTCCATATCAAAAAGGAAGGTGTGAATGGGCTTTAATTTCAGAATAATTGATTATATGGTGTTGGGGTATCAAACCTCTGCCCCCCAAATCTGACAAAAATGCAACCTCTTTATGAAAATTCAGCTCTGCTGCTCAACCTGAGGGTGATTTCAGATCAAAACAGATTTGACAATTCAGATCAATTGAGAAAAGTTAATGAATCTCATCCATGCTTTGAATGAAAATGTTGATCTGATTTGACTGCATGTTCTGACGGCTGTTTAAACTGATAAACAAATCAAATTTATCATTTGAATGTGATTAGCATGAACAGCCATTTATGCCACAGCTATAAAATAGTGTCATTTGGCTCTGTGAAGTTTAATGTACCAGATCTTTGAACATGGAGGATCTATGGTTGGTTCATATTATTGTGCATTCATGCATTACTTCTATAAATTATGCTGCCATCATAAACAACTGCAAGAACTGGATACAGAGCCCTTTAATATATTGGTAATTACGGCAGAATTGCCTTATCTAGGTGGCAGTGGTGGTAGTTATGGTGGCATGTCCCTGGGAGGGAAAGAACATCAGTAATGAATGTCAGGAGTATATACTTTAGTAACATTACCTATGAAGGTCATGCCAGTTGCCCAATTAAAGCAAGTAGCAACTTATACTGGGCAAGAGCGTTATAGGAAGATACTGGAAATGGATGGTCACTTTAATGACAATGGCACAGGCATCATCTCATAATATTGTATGTAAGAAACGATAATACTAAACCATTCATTTAGGCAAATAGGCAATAAGCATCCCATTGAGGAAGAGTTGAGGATTGTTTGGAGTACTAATGTCATTTGCAGTAGGCATAATTAGATTAAAGACATAGAGTTGCTGATGTTGTTATGAAGAAAGACAGAAAGAAAGAAAAGAAAGAAAGAAAGACAGAAAGAGAGAAAGAGGGAGAGAAAGAAAGAAAAGAAGAGAAAGAGACAGAAAAAGAGTGAGAGAGAAAGAGAGAGAGAGAAAGAAAGAAAAGGAAAGAAAGAAAGGAGAGAAAGAAAGAGAAAGAGAGAAAAGAAAAGAAGAAAGTGACAGAAAGAAAGAGACAGAAAGAAAGAAAGAAAGAAAGAAAGAAAGAAAGAAAGAAAGAAAGAAAGAAAGAAAGAAAGAGAAAGAAAGAAAGAAAATCTGAAGTTGTGCTGGCAGAATTACTGCTTATGGCTAGAGTCTGGAATGTCAAAGTTGGATATAGGGGAAAGTGTATTTGGACTGTAAGACATAGCAAACAGACATGAAGAAATGATTTATTTTTCTGCCAAAGTAGTATGCTGAAACATGAGAGAAAATGATTCCAAGAAGAATAAACAAAGGTGGAAGGAACATAATGAAATTTGGTACAAGTGACATATGTTAACACCTTATGACTTTGAAGATATTTCATCATTATAAGTAATAGCAGGCAGATGAAGTTAGCTCAGCTGTCTAGTAACTACCAAGTCATAAAGCTATGGAAATAAAATATCCACAGAAATATAGCAAGCAACAGAAGAAGAATCAGTTAAGGTTTTAACAGAACTAGGTCCACAAATGTGGACAACAACACACAGAGAAAGAGATCGATCAATATAGCATTACTAAAGAAAGGAGATTTAGCAGAGTTTGCAAAGCAGCACACTGTGACCTTAATTTCACATGCTAATTTGTTAGAATGCTATACAAAAAGGACAATACCAGATGTTTAATATGTTTTTTAAAAAACTTGAAAAACAAGAGACATTATTGGTGTTGCATGCTGGATAATTGAGAAAGCCAACAATCACCCAAAACAAGGCAACTGGTGACTCAGATAAAAAAGCCTTTGATTGCATAGTCCATTGCAAAGTGGTGGAAGATCCTTAGGAAAATGGAAATCCCAGAACATCTTTACAGATTACAGATTAACAGAATTGGAAGGGACCTTGTAGGTCATCTAGTCCAACCCGACCAAGCAGGAGACCCTACACCATTTCTGACAAATAGTAGTCCAATCTCTTCTTGAAAGTCTCAAGTGATGAAGCTCCCACAACTTTTGAGGGCAAGCTGTTCCATTGGTTGATTATTCTCATTGTCAGAAAGTTTCTCCTTATTTCCAGGCTGAATCTCTCCTTGTTCAGTTTCCATCCATTATTCTTTGTCTGGCCTACAGGTGCTTTAGAAAATAGTGTGACCCCTTCCTCTCTGTGGTAGCCTCTCAAATATTGGAACACTCAAATATTGCAACACTAGTCTAGTGAAGAGAAGGACCATGTCTACCCTAGTTGTTCTCTTCACTAGACTAGCCAAGTCCAGTTCCTGTAACCGTTCTTCTATGAGTTTCTCTATGAGAAAATTAGATTATATTCTGAGCTACGTATGGACAAAAAAGGAACACTTGAGAAGAAATGTGCATTGAAATGCATGTGGATATTAGTGCTTTTCTCCTCCCTTGCTAAATCAATATCCTGCAATTTATAAGATGATAAATTAGAAGAAAGCTAAAAATTGTTCCTCCATGCTGCTACTAAAATTGAATTCTTCTTAACTCTTAGCCCTAGAGGCAACAAATAGACAATGGGATAGCAAAGAATGTTCATTTGCCTTGGCACTAGAGGTGCCTTATGCTACCTGCCCTTTAAAAAAATTCTTATAATTGAAAATAAAACAAGTTGACATGGCTGTCAATGAAGCAGTAAGCTTAACGACAGAATGCCTCAAACCTTCCCCAATTGAGGTAATATACCCTCTTGCTGACATTACTTCACCTAAGACCAGGAGAGCAGATGTCGAGAGAGCTAAGCAAGAGAATGATCTTCAACATCCTCTAAATGGACATATGCCCCAAGCCCGCTGACTCAGATCTAGGCAAAGCTTTATCACAAGAACAAGCATTCTTGAAGGTACACAAGAATAAAATTGAAT
This sequence comes from Pseudonaja textilis, assembly GCF_900518735.1. Next base: position 3,989,505 of record NW_020769310.1, on the reverse strand, counting down.
TAAAAGATGGGGGAAGGAGACCATTGAGCAAGGAATAGCATTAAACTGTTTCAAACTCGATTGCAGAAAATATGACTTCAGCAACAGAGTGGTCAATGCCTGGAATGCCTTATCTGACTCCGTTGTTATAGCCTTGTTAGGAATAACAAGGTTACCTAATGTAGTTTGGGTAAAATAATATATATAAACTATGATAGTAAGTTTAAGTGTGTGTCACTTTAAACTGCAAAGCATGTAATTTTGGGTGTGGTGTTGAACCTCCATAAGAGGGAGCAAGAGAACCTGCTGAATTGCTGACGATTCCTGACAATTGATGGATTGATGGATTGATGGTTTGTTAACTGCGTGTTTCCCTACTGCTGAGTTGCTGAACGTTGAAGGAAGAAAGGAGGTTTTGACTTCTTCATATCTCTACTGCAAGGAGATATATTACTGGACTGATATTTGTAAGTTTACTGACCTCTTTTTCAACACTGGAATTTGCAACTGAATAATCCCTGGACGGACTGAACTAGTGAATGATATATGGACTGTTTGACTATGCTATAACTCTTACTGGAATAAACTATTTAACTAGCACTGTGTATCTGTTTTACTGAGTGTAAGCTACAAAAACGTTTATCTCACATATTTTGCCTGCCTGCCTGACTGCCGTGCAGATTCTGCTAGGGTGTATCCCTAACAAGCCTCAACCACTCACAGCTTCAGTCTCAAACTGTCTACCGTGGACCTCACCCCATTCTTTAAAGGGGGCATGCATAAGCCCACCAGCGTGCCTACCGTCCCTGTCTTACTATCCCCATTTATTTATATTTACTTTGTTCATGTTTATGTTCATACCTATACTTGTTATCTTGTACATGTTTGACAAACAAAATAAATAAATAAATAAATAAATAAATAAATAAATGGAGGATATGACTAAAGTATCTGCTTTTTCCTATAGTTCCTGGAGGTCCCTGAACAGGTTGAGAGTTGGAGTGCCTAAGTGTAAAACCAATATGCTCAAGTGGAGGCTCTTAGTGGGTAACAACACAACTATATGAATGTGGAGAGACACAAAAGCCAGCCCACCTGCTGGTATGTTGGCTACTACCACAAACATGTACCAATAATGACTTATTTTTGGCCAATGGCAAAGCCAAGAAGGTGACTTCATTCTGGTAGTTTAAAGTTTGATCTAGACAGAATGAGAATGAGAATGAGAATGAGAATGAGAATGAGAATGAGGAAGGAAGGAAGGAGGGAAGGAAGGAAGGAAGGAAGGAAGGAAGGAAGGAAGGAAGGAAGGA
>NW_020769310.1:3931914-3988203 GCF_900518735.1 Pseudonaja textilis | reverse complement strand
GGAAGGAAGGAAGGAAGGAAGGAAGGAAGGAAGGAAGGAAGGAAGGAAGGAAGGAAGGAAGGAAGGAGAAACTAAATTCAGAGTCACTTTACACATTTAATTAATTTAATCAATTAACAAATAAATATTTCAGGATCCTCTTTATCTCAAAAGATTCCAGACATCTTGTTGGTACTCTCAGAAGACAAACTAAATTGGAATAGTAGAGAGCATGCAAGTTACAAAGTAGCAGAAAAGTGACCATATATACAAATGTGCGTGATTGGAGATGGGAGTGGAATATATGATTGGCCTGATTATGCAAACAAGACCAATCTCTTCTGTCTAAAATTAGCAATCACATCTACTCAGGTGTCATCAAGTTTGTGGAATTCCAGATAAGATTCTCAAACATACATATTGCCTTGTCAATATGATCTGGAACTTCCTTTCTTACAGGGGTTCTCTAAGATTATTTGCAGAATATTTTGTGTAGACTATGCCATGAAAAATTATATTGTATTACTGTACTTTGACAGTACAAAGTGGAGTTGTGTGGAATTTTCCTGCATGATTCTGCAATGTTCTTCATGTATTTATTGATCCATGGATCACATCTTAAATACATATCCTGTGTGTTGTCCAATGATAGGCAAATCTCTTAATTTTATTGCCTTTCAGTTTCTATTTCCACAAATATCACACAATTATTTTTTCTTATTTTCAGAAATATTAAAGTCAGATTGTCTATGCAATAAACTTTTCCAATTGTGTGCAATAACATCTACATGTATTTTGAAGCACTTTTCTGAAATATTTTTTTCTATTTGGACTAATGTATTCAAATTATTTTCTTTGCTACATTTTAAAGAATATATTCATTATTTGATACACTTTTCCATAGTATTCTTTTTACATTGTTGTTAAATACACTTTGAATTCCGAATGACCCAGTTTCCATTCTTGCCTTGATTTGAAAAGATTAAATTAGATAATTCTGCATTCAAATGTAAATGAACCTCACCGGTCCCACAACTAAAAAAATGAAATTGTTTGGATCAGAACCATTAGATACATGGACACAGCATGGATTCCAAAATGTGATGAAGATACCTCACAGAAGGTTTATGAGACTCATTTTCTTTTTTTTTTTAAAAAAAGGTGTTTTATGCTGTATTTACCTATGGCGTGAGATATAAAAGATTAGAATTTATGAGAAATATCCAACTCGTTTGATCTATAGGAAGTCAACAACATACCGCTCCACTTTCATATTTTATTCCTCTTACCTGCTTTGTTTTGTTTATTATTACTATTTTTGTAAAGAAGTGCCATATAAAAAGAAATACAATTTACCGCCTGCCAAGGCCACATGAATCCTGCTCCAAAAAGAAAACAGAAGCCTAACAAGAGAAAAATATGGTTTGAGAAATATATGAGAGAAAAAACAACAAGAAACCTACCCCAAATTACCATGGGCTTGTACTGCTATACGAAGATGTATCCCTATTTACTTAAAAAGAAGCAGGCCACAATGAACTCCCATTACAAAAGAAAGACTAGTCATTAAAAAAAAAATCTTTGTAAAATATCCAGCTTCTCTACCATGTCAACGTAGGGAAAATAGGAGGAAACATAATAACTATCAATTAAAATTAATTACCCATGAAATACATAATGAAATTTGCTAGTAGTTTCCAAACTGAACCATTTTATTGGGAAATGAACTTTCATGAAAAGCAACTCCAATATAATGGGCTAGTCCTGAAGCCATCACCAGATTTCACGTCTATCTTGTTGTCACAGATTAAATGTGGATCTTCTCCCTATCTGAACAATATGGTCATCTTTTTGTAGGACATAAAACATAGAATAGGACAGAACAACAGATTTGGAAGGGACCTTGGAGGTCTTCTAGTCCAACCCGCTGCTTGAGCAGGGACCCCATACCATTTCAGACAAATGGTTGTCCAGTCTCTTTTTGAAAGCATCCAGAGATGGAGTGCCTCCAACTTCTGAAGGCAGGTTATTCTATGGGTTGATTGGTCAACCAATGGAAATTTCCCTTTAGTTCTAGGCAGGGGTTGGATTCAATTTTTTTAACAATGGGTTCTGTGGGGGTGGCTAAGTTGGTGGGCGTAGCTTGGTGGTTATGTTATTAGCTGGGCGTGGCCAACTTAATATCACTCACATCAAGGCACGCATCTCCTCGCCTGGTCTCTCATGACTGTGGGGATGCTGCAACAGTCGTAAGTGTGAGAAATGGTCATAAGTCACTTTTTTCAGTGCCATTGTAACTTTGAATGGTCACTCCACACAAGCAAAGTACCAGTAAAGGAGGGGAAAAAAACTTCGGAGAAGTTCCTGAGACAGGAAGTTAACCCTTATTACATTCTTGGCAGGACTAGGAAGTCTAGTCCTGCCAAGAATGTAATAAGGGTTAATGGAGAGGCAGTTTCTGTAAGCAACACCAGAACATTTCCTTCCTGCCTTCCTTACAGGATTAGGCCAGTAATTTCTTCTAACAACTGGTTCTCCAAACTGCTTAGAATGTTAACAACCAATTCTAGCGAAAAGGTGCGAACTGGTAGAATCCCACCTCTGGTTCTAGGTTGCTTCTCTTCTTGGTCAGTTTTCATCCATTATTTATTGTCTTGCCTTTTGGTGCTTTGGAAATTAGTTTGACCCCTCATCTTGGTGGGAGCTCCTCGAGTATTGGAACACTGCTATCATGTCCTTCTTTTCACTAAACTAGACATACCCAATTTCTGTAATCATTCTTTATGTTTTAGCCTCCAGCTCTCTAATCAATTCCTTATAAAATGAATTGATCCTTCATCTGCAAATACCACCCTGTTTTTCCTTTTATAGTCAACAATTCTCTCTCTTACAAACCAAATCTTACATGTACAGGTATTTCACTTCTTCCTCTTAGAAGCAACAAGAAAAAAAAATGCAGAATGGGAATAAGAGAAGGAGGGGAATGGATCTGTTTGCAGTATAAGAAAGGGTTAAAATTTGCTGGGAAAAAATAGTTCTTCCCACAGAACTCTTAACCTTCAAGCTATTCTTCAGGGGTTTTTTTTCAGCAGTGATATTTGCACCTCTTGATATTTGCATCTTTATTGATATTTGCACCTCTATTTTAAACAGTGTTTTCTGTTCTAATCAACTGATGTTAAATAAAATAGATAAGATGACAGCCTCAATCATGGATAACTATTTGCAAGGAAACATACAGTCTTTTGGAACATACAGTCAATTGTGGCTTGTGCCAATCCCCCCAAACCCAAAATGACATGACCACACCTAGAAAAAATGACATGGAAAGGCAGATCAGTCAGTTCCACTCTATCTGCTGAAGGAAAAGTGAATGCAAATATATGTTTTCTTTTTTACCTTTCCCTCCGCCTCCTTCTTTTAAAAAAGTCAGGTCCTTTAAAATCTGAGGCTGCAGAAAAGAACTGTCTTATCTTTCACTAAGGCTTTAGAAAACGGAGCTTTACAAGGTTTAAGTGAAAGTAACCCAGAAAGCTGGAAAATATCAAAACCACTGCTGAGTGTGGCTCCAGTCATTTCCTACTGCACTAAAATCCATTAGGTTAGGAGTTAGTGGAGCTCATCAGACATCATTATTACCATTATGTCCTTGAAGATGGGATAAGAGAAGTGATGGACTTTTATTTTCCTGCCCACTGGTGTTTATGGCATAATGGGCCTCCTATCTGCCGACTCATTTGACTGCCTGCTTTAATGCTCTGCTCACAATCTGGCACAAAATATGTTAAATTAATGTATTGTGTAGCATACTTGATTCAAAATTATGATTACTATCCTTTCAGCAATAATTGATATATATCAAGTCTGGTCTGATGATCTCTTTCTGTTTATGTCAGTGAAATCACTGAAAGAGACTGCATGCTAAATGCATACGGTCTCCAGTAACAGCTTCCGTGCTTTCTTATATTGGTTTTTGCAAAGACAATTTAGCAGGGATTTAGTGGATCAGAAGAGGTCTTCTTTTAATTGTCTCCCTTTGGGGATAGAGTCCCACTTCAGCCAATTTTTGTATGAAAACTTGCATGTGGGATCAATAGCAGCTTCTAAACTAGTCTTTGAAGAGAGGCTCCAATTAAACACATTGTAGATGTGTAATTCCAGATGTAAGTAATTCTTGTTCTTTTCTGGGTGTCGCATCACATATCCAAAATATTATACCTTTCGCTTTTTTATGGTCTTGATTATTTCCCTTGGCTTTCCCAGATGACTGATCACCTCCTCATTTCTTATTTTGTCAACCCAACTTATACATTAATAGCTGCCTGTAAATCCACATTTCAAATACTTCTAGTGTCTTCAAGGGGCTTTCTGTCAGAGACCAACTCTCCACTCTGTAGAGCAGGATAGAAAAGAGGTAGCATCTTGACAAACCTGATTTTCAGTCTTAGGCTTATGTCGTGACTGCAGAAGACCTTTTCCATTTTGAAGAATGCTGTTGGAGCTTTCCTCTATCCTTGTCTTTACTTCAGAGGTCATGTCCCAGATTTCATGTAAATTAGAACCGAGGTACGTGATCCTTTTGATTTTTTCTAGTGGCATTCCTTCCAAACTTATCAATGGTAAATTAATGGATTGTTTGCTGATGGCCATGATCTTGATTTTTGATGTTTTAAGCTTTAAGCAGTATTTTTCAGATATTTATATGACTCTGTTAATGAGGAGCTGAAGCAGAGGTGGTATTCAGCAGGTTCTGACCAGTTCTGGAGAACCGGTAGCGGAAATTTTGAGTAGGTTAGACCAGTGGTCCCCAATTTTTTTTGTGCTGCGGCCCGGTACTGGCATCACAAAATCATCCGCGGCCCGGTACCGGCATCAGCACGCTTGACAAGGCGAGCCGAGCGACCGGCCAGCCAGCCGTCCCCCACTTCTCCCCGCCACCTTCAACTCCTCCTTTGTACCTGTGTCGATGGGCTTCGTGATGGCTTCGGGATGGTCGCTCGGCTCGCCTTGCCATGCGTGCTGAAAGAATCCTCACGCCTTAGTTTTGTTCGAAGCCGCTGCCCCCCCTCGATGAAACTAAGGCGCGAGGATTCTTTCAGCACCCAAACACCGCTTTCTACCCGGAAAAGCTCACTGGAAGCACTTTTTCATCAAAACAAGATGGCGGCACCCAGCAAACTGGCGGCCCAGTAGAAATTGTTCCACGGACCAGTACCGGTCCAGTGACCGGTGGTTGGGGACCCCTGGGTTAGACAACCAGCAAATACCACCTCTGACTGGAGATTTTACAGTATCCTTCCCCTGCAATGCTCACCAAGCCATGCCCACAGAAATTTGAATACCTCCACTGAGCTGAAGGTCTTCAAGCTTACTGGCAAGCAGAACTATGTCATCAGCATATCTTAAACTGTTGATCTGAATGCTGTTTACTTTAAGGCCAGCATTGTGTTAAGCCTGAATTTGATCAGGTTGTGGGATTGTTTGATATCTGGATTTGATAACATGAATTCAGTTTGTTGGAGACAGAAGCGGGGAAGAGTTGAAGATGGAGTCTTCAGCCAAAACAACATAGTTGGCCAATGACTCAGCCACATTCCAATGGCTGGCTGACTGTAGGAGGAGGAGTGTAGTCATCAAGCAACCAGCTGGTTGGATAATGTGACATATTGTTTTGGAGAAATAAGAAACCAGCATATATATGGTGAAGTGAAAAGCCTGGGAACTTTAGTACTGGCTTTTCACCAGTTTGTGCCAAGATGGTGTATGTAAATACATTTGTTCTTTGAGGAAAAGAAATGCTCCAGAGTTCAATTTGTGGGAGATGAATTTCTTGGAACCTGACACATCCATGTTTTCTATCGATATTGTTATGTAACTAATACATAACAATAACGAAATAACCCTGCTGGATTAGATAAAGGCCCACTGAAGCCCAATATTTTGAACCAAGGCCTTCTTAGCCTTTGTTCTCCTGTCTAGCTGACATTTGGAGATGTGCTACCTCTGAACTCAAAGACTACGTGTAATCTTTAGGATGAATAACCTTGGTAGACTGGACCTCTAGGAAGCCATCCCGTTTATGTTAATACTATTCTAGTAATACCTAACATCAAGTCTTGAAAGTTAATATGACATCCTTCATTTAAAACATTCCATCACCGTCTCATATTGAATTGAATTGGCATCCTTCAGTCTCAAGAGACTATGGTATCCTGCTATGAAATCGGTGACTGCCACTTCCCGTGTTGTTTCAATGCTGTATGCAAAGCTGGAGTGTCCTCTCCAGAGCACGAGGCCTGGGTATAATTTAATATGGAGGACAAACTGTTATCCAAGCAGCAGATTCCCCCTCTCCACATCACTGGAATAGTCTATTGGAATGGCAGAGCCGATACGATTAATTCCAGCTGCGTCACAGGAGTCACCAGAACGTGATTGTACACAGTCATGAACTGCTTTTGGGACTCTGGCTCCGGATTTTGACTCCTGAAGTCTTTTCCAATAATAGATATAGCCACCAGGCAGTGGAGGTTTGAAATCAGAATTTCCCTTCTCCTAGAAGATGGTTCTACCATTTTACCTGCCGTTGGGGCATAAAGACCTTTCCTGCCTTCAAAACGTTTGACCATCTCCTGTAACCCTGGAAAGGGGCTCTTATGAGGTGCTACCAGCTGGGACAGCTGAACTAAGGTTTTTTTATGGAGGTTTTACTCCTCCGGCACTCTTCCGTACTCCAGGACGCCCAGTTCAGCTCCATTTGCAGTGTCCATTATCTTCCAACTGTCACTTTCCAACCATTCCACTCCACTAGCTCTTGGCCTATCAGTTTCTTTACTCCTCTGTTTCTTCAACAAATTCCAGCCTCACAGTTAGTTTATCAAGCTTTTCTCTTTCTTGCCTTTCCCTCTACACACTCTTCAACTTACACATATCTATCTCTACAATCCAGTACAATCTACCATCTCATATACACAACAAAATGTACATTTTGTTTCTCCAAACAAATATAAAACAGGAATCTACCATTTATTCTATGTGAACGGTCCTTCAAGTAGTATGCAAGGTTTCCAGAATCATATGTGGTCCTGGCACATCAAGTTGTACCCTCAAGACTATAGATTATATCCCTTAAAAAGCTTTCTCTCTCTTTTTTTTAAAACATAGAACCACTGTTCCCCACAGTCTATCATAAATGTCATATTTGATATCCCAAAGATGCTTTTCCCAAAGGCAACTGGACTTTCTTGGCTTTTTCCTTGAAAATGTTTCACTTCTCAAATAATGAGGAAACCATTCCCTACCATTCAATTAAGAACTGAAGAAGCTTCTTGGATGAGAAGCAAAATGTTTTTAAGGAAAAAAAAAAACCAGGAAAGTCCAATTGTCTTTTGGAAAAGTACTTTGGGGACATCCATGACCTGGATGATTGAGAAACTCCACAGACTGCAGTGTCTTTTTACATACAATACTTTCATGATCCTGTCCATCATTCTTTGTAAATAGCTGGAGGTTTTTTCTCTTATTTGATTTCAAACATTTGTACAATTAGGGAGTGGGGGAAATCCTGAGAAACAAACCTAGAAGGCCTCTTTTTCTATCACCAACAAGACAGAATTATTAACAACTCTGTTGTTCTGTTTTCTGTTTTAACAATCAAGAAGCTTCATTTACTCTGCTTTACATACAGAAATTTTTTAGCTATCAAATAATATCCTGACTGTCAGCATCCAGATTTCATGATACTATTTCTGATTCATGCCCCTAATATACAAAGGGACATAATGACAACATTAAGTATTTCTTTCTCATTTCATGTGTTGAAAAACGCACCCATCTGATTTAATCAGCTATTGGCTGGGTACTAATGTTGTATTTTTATGAGTGGATTTATGCAACCTTCAGCTACTTATTTCTCCCAATATATTCAATATTTTGAAAATTCTAAATTCCCATTAGCCAGGGAATGGTGAAATGATAGCCTGTTTGAACAAAGTTAGTAATTATTACATTATATTAATCTTTCGAAAACCATAGGAGATTTTCTTTCATGGTTTGCTATATTGGGTCAGGCTTAATTAAAATTAAATTTCCATTAGGACCTTTAAGATATAAATTAGAAATGTTACATCAAATGCATTTTATTTCTGCTAAATAATCTGAAATGCTTTCATTTTATAATTTCTAGTTGCTATTTTACACAGCATTCTCCAGGAATTTTATTCAGTGGAAGCCTCATTGAACTAAGGATAGCCTATGCAAGGATACTTTATATTAATTTGGAATTCAGGAGATCATATTGGCCACTAGACCATAATATGTGTGAAGATGGCTTATCATTTGCATCCTTTTGAGCTTTCCTGATTATCTGTAGCCATATGAAACTCTTGATTTTGCAAAGCTCTTTGCAGTTTGCAGAAGCTTTGATTGGGCCAATAATTGGCGATTGAATAGTCAAAAGTTGGTTGATCTGAAAATCTGTTTTGAAAGTCCTTTATTAAGATAACTTTGGATGGACATCCTTGGGCTGAGTCTCCATAAAATGTCTCCACAGTGTAATGAACAGCTTCCTAGTGAGCAGTATCCAAAACAACTACTAGACATCTATTGAATCATTAATTTTTTTAGGGAAATGTTCCATGCCATTTCAAATAATTTGTATGCCATGGCTGTCAAGCCAAAATCTTCTTAATTAAGAACCTTCAAAACAATATTCCAAATCAGCAACTTCACTTATTTCTTTTACCCTGCAATCAGCAGCAAGGTGTTGGCTGAATCAGCATTCCTGGCAGCTATGTTACCTATGCAAAATGTTACGTGAGCAACAGCATTGCAAATCACCAAAGAAGCCCACATGAATGTACGTAAGGAACTATATTATATTGACTTGTCTAAGATGGCTGGAATTCTGATTGACCATAAGTGAAATGAAGGTTCAAAGATTTAGTAGTCTATGAACCATATAATAGCAATAGCATTTAGAATTATATACCACTTACAGTGCTCTACAGCCCTCTCTAAGCAGTTTACTGAGTCATCATATTGTCCTCCAGCAGTCTGGGTCCTCATTTTAGCGACCTCAGAAGAATGGAAGGATGAGTCAACCTTGAGCCTGGTGAGACTCGAATTTCTGGCAACTGGCAGCCATCAGAATTAGCTGCAGTACTATATCCTAATCACTGTGCCACCACGGCTCATAATCATAAATATCAGCCTTATTTGGAAGTTACCATTGCGGCAGCAATGAAAAGTCAAATCTGTAAATCTGTGTTCCGTTTTGCCAGGAAATAACCTAGCAGGACATGGTTACCCATTTTCCCCCCACCTTGATGTGATGGGACCACAAATCCTAACATTTATCAATCACACAAACACATGATTTAGCCATACAGACTGTGGCAATTCAGTACACTTGCTTTTTGGGTCTGTTATAATTTATTTATTGAAACATTTAAAGGAACATAGTAAGTAGCTGTACAAAAGGAAAATAAGACAAAAAGGGACACAGCTGATAACAAGAAGATTTCAGTAAATAAGCAATGAAAAATCATCATAAGATTTAAAATCCTGTATTTCATTAATCCTGTATATATGTATAGAAATGTATAGAACTAAGTTCATTATGTTACTTTTAAGAAACTCAAAATCTCTTAAAATGCTTAAAAAGCAGAAACATAATATTGATATTGATAGCACCACTATATGTCATTGTTCCACAATTAGACATAAAAAGGGAAGACATAAAAATAGAAAAATGAAATGGAAAAAAAATGAAAAAGAAAGAAAAGAAAAATCATTAAAAGCAATATATTGTAAACTACGTTGGTAAAATCCTTTTAAGAAGATTGCTAAGTAGGGCTTTACCTGTTAGCTTTAAGTGAATATGCTCTGACTTTACCTTCAGACATTATCTACGGTATGTCTGACTGAAGGTCATAATGCTTATCTCTGTTTCTTGGCCAAGAGAGCTAGCATTGACCGAAGACATTTTCCATAGTCATGTAGCCAACATGGTTATATGCCAAAGGCACACTGAACGCTATTATCTTCCCATTGAAGTGGTATCTATTAATCTACTTGCATTTGTAAGCTTTTGAACTGCTAAGGTTGTGTGGTGCTTGAGTCTTGAATTGAGGCTATCAGCTTTCCAGATGATAAGCTCAGCATCTTTAACCACTGAGCCATTGCTCCCCACCAGTTAAGCTCTGAACCAATTAAAATCATCTCCATGCCCATTTCAGCCATGCAGTCAACCCATACTCTAACATTTAAGAGGAACCCCTATGCCAATTTACTTGAACTCTTCCCAAAATTGAAACTGGCCTTATCTAAGGGGCACTAAGATGAAATGGAAGAGAAGAAAAGATAGAAAAATATAGAGATCACACAGATCAGACAGAATTAACCAATGACAATTGAAAAGGAAGAATTTGGCTTTAGTCATATTTACCATTGAGGCTGCTCCTGTCAATCAAATTAGTGTCAACAGGCCAATAGGCTCCATCTCCATGACGACCTGAGGAAAAGAAAACAAACATCAGAACTGAATAGCCAGCTAAGTCCAGAGCTTGAAAGGGTGTCAGTGGGATGTTTAAACCAGTCCATATTGTTAGAGAAGGCAATATTTGTAGGTCAACGTGAAAGCAGATTTTCTAAAGTAAAATCTTGGAGGGCTTTGACTCCAGTCTTGCTTTACTATCTAGGATTGCTAGTTTAAGGTGACAAAATAGGAGAAGAATGTGGTTCCAACGGGAAAATTTGCTCTCAAAGGATGACAGTTCTGATCGAAAAGCTGGGCATACTTCCCATGACCAACACAAACTCCTTTTTCAGTGGTTCAAGTTCTCTGGTAACTTCAGTTTTGACATTTCTTTTCTAGTCCAGATAGATTCTATCAAGTGCTAGCCTTTTTTCCATAGCTTAACTAAGATGCTTAACTTTTGGCACACGTGTCCATAGAATTGGACAAATGGCAAAAGTTATGGGACAGAAACTATAAATTGACATTGTCCACTGCGTATAAAGAAAATTTATACAAAATGTTTTGTAGATGGCACTTCCCACCAGCAAGATTAGCCAGAATGTTTAAGGATATGTCTGCCAAGTGCTGGAAGTGCAACCAAATCCCTGGCATTTATTACCACATGTGGTGGACATGTTCAAAAGGAAAAAAAAAAATACTGGACTAATATACACACCCGGCGAGAACAAATGATAAGAGAACATATAGATTTAAAACAGGAAATATTCCTGTTGGGCATCATACCAGACAAATATAGTAAAAGAAACACATATTTAATAGTATAACAGCAGCCAGAATTGTGTTCGCACAACATTAGAAGTGTGAGGAGATCCCCACAGAATAAAAGATAATAACAAACATTTTAGAATGTGCAGAAATGAATAAACTAACATTTGAAATTAAAGAAAAGGAACAATGAATATTTTGAGGTATGGGATCTGTTCTATTGATGATTAAATAAGAGAAACAGGAGTTAGAATCTCGAAGATTACAAGAGAAAGATTATCTCACTATTAGGGTTGCTTATTGTAACTTATTAATTTTGATTAATTTTGATTAGTGTTACTAATTAATATGTATTAATGTTATGAGGGGAAAGCACTGTTATTATGAAACTACCATTAGAGAATACTATGATTATGATTATGATGAATATTACTCCAAAGAAATGTAACAACACACTATATATATGGATTTGGAACATGTTACTCTTTTTATCTAAATTAATAAAAATATTTTTAAAAAACTCTTGCAACACATGGAAGAGAAGAGGGCTGTGTAGAACTCAAAAACTCTCCTGCACGTAGACTCCAACCACCACAGATGACTGAAAAGTGCCTCTCACATAGAAACTTTCAGCTGTAATTGCTAGTGGATATTTGGTGGCACTGATTTTTTTTAACCTTCTTTGCAAAGGGGAGATACAAGATATTCAAGAGTTCTTTTTGATTGGAGCAATATATAAGCCCTTGTAGGTAGGTAGATGGAGAGAGAGAAATAAATGAATATTTCATGTATGGTAAAATTGTACAAAAATGACTTGATTTCTTATAATTGCAGAATTTGAAAAGCTTTCACATCATGCTAAACACTCTTTCTCAACTATCTTTGAATATCCATAATAACTTTAGACTCAGCAGTGCACTCAAAGAGGCTTGTTAGTTTCAATGGTTTAGCCAAATAATAATAATGATCTAACAAGCATGAGTAAAGATACTTTGCTCCACACTTTTGATGGGTTATTTCAGCATGTAGATGGTACTGAAAAAGAGCCAACTCTAAGTCTTGTCATCTTATGCTTTACCTCTAACTGCTTTACCTTGTCTCTTGATAATGGAGGTTGATGGATACCAGCCATGTCCCAAACTACAGAGGAATAAAAAAGCTATGTTCTCCAAATAAATAGTTGTTTGGGGGAAAATGCCAACTAACTTCTATAACTATCTGGTTCAGTACAACAAGCAAATAGGATGGGTACTGAATTTAACGGATAGTTAGGACTGCAGAAAAAAAAAACACCACTTGAAACCAGCCTGTCTTCCATTGAGGACTGTATACTGCAGTCAGAAAGAGGGCTGATAAAATATCTACAGACCCCTCACATCCTGGACATAAACTGTTTCAACTCCTCCCCTTGGAATGCTGCTTTAGGGCATTGCATGCAGAAGAGGTATTCAGCAGATTCTGACCAGTTCTGTAGAACCGGTAGCAGAAATTTTGGTAGTTGGGAATATCACCTCTTACTGGCCCTGCCCCCATTTCTTCTCTGTCTCCTGAGTCCTAGCTGATTGGCTGGGTCTTCTTTTATTGCCCTGCACAGGAGAATGGAGCTGGAAAGCAGGTTAGTGGGGTGAGGAGGCCCTGCCACACCCACCAAGCCCTGCCACGCCCACAGAACCAATAGTAAATTTTTTTGAATCCCATCAATGATTGCATGCCAAAACAACTAGACAAAGAGACAATACTGTGCTGAACACCTAATTTACACAATGCTGTTTTATGTCTAAGGATATTTACCCATGTAGTAGGGCTGGATTACTATTATCCTTCTCACTTTTCCTACTACTTCTCCTGATAATTCATGATGATATTATCTTGGTGTTTGTATGTACATTGAGAGCTTGTGCATTAGAGACAAATTCCTTGTGTGTCCAATCAAACTTGGCCAATAAAAAAACTATTATTCTACTGTACTCTACTCTACTCCACTCCACTCCATTCCATGAAACCAAAGCATTTGGTGATATTGCAACAAAATATAGCTTGTTGGCATGCAAAATCACTGGGCTCCTGGCCAGGGAAGTGCTAAAGACCTAGGAAGCCTACAAAATTAAGATTATGTGGCCTTTCAAGATGATGCATTACAAAGGCACAGTAATGTAAATTATTATACAACTTCCATACTAGAAATGCTACTACAGAAGAAGGTGGATGACCTCATTATGGAGACTCTTCTGGTGCTTCAAGTTTCTGCATTTCCAAAGAGGGTTCTTTCTCCGCCCTCCCTTTCTGACGTTAAAATTAGCTAATAGAAACATTTATTCTTTATTATGCTCATAAAGTGACCCTTTTCATACCTCTAGGAAAAGCACCAGCCTGCTTTATGCTATCAGTCTGCTTTTCATTGCTGGGTCATCTTCTCCCATCATCTCATTTTTGCCAGCTTATTTGAAGTATTTTATAATAGTCTTTTTTTTTTCTTAGTAAAAGAACCAAACAAACACACCAAAAGGTTTCTCATGAAACAAATTCAGCAATCACTTATAACTTCTTGGAGAACCTGTCATGCACTTGAGAAAGATGATGTTAAATTGAGGAGCTGATTTTTTTTCATTAGACAAAGTGCTTCCAGATTCTGTATACCTAAAATTATTTCTCTTAAATGCTTTTTCCTGTCAATGTATGAAGTGCTCTGGCATGAAAGGCACAATTAGGAATGCAAAGTCATTATCATCATAGGAGCTTTCAGCATAATCAACTTCTCAGTCAAGTTAATTGCAGAGTCATTGGCATTTGATCCTCAGTAAAGTTGCACAATATTGAGTCATAATCATTAGGACTGGAGAGCAAACAGGCCATTTTCATAGTCACAAGCCCAATGTGTCTCTCGCCCTTTATTTTCTTCTTGTTTAATGCATGCAGACTAAAATAATATTTCATTTAGTACCTCTATCCCTTGGAAAGCTTCAAAACTATTTTATGTATGAACAATTTATACAGAGACATATGGCAAATATTATCCCTTTTCTAGATTACTTGGACTGACCATAATTTTTTGCTTTGAATTCAGCAGGGATGAAATTGCTTTACTTTTCAAACCAGAAATCTCAAGGAATAATGGTTCATTTTAATGTGCATTTAAGTTGCATTTAACTTCTATTTTTAAAAAAGAAATGATTGAATACATGTTTTCTTTCCATTCTTTTGAAATTACCTATAATCATCAGAAGAAGTGATGGAACTGTAAGGACTTCTTTAAAAAAAAGAAAATTATCAAATCAGCATGAATTTGTCAACAGAAGTCTTGACTTATCCTTTAAAGGGGAAAATTTCCAAGTAAATTGTGGGGATTTTGCAAACATAATGTAGACAGAAATAAAATCCAGAACAATCTTGCTAGGTAAAAAAAATGGAGTGGAAAGAACTGAATAATCAATTAATTCAATAATTCAATTTATATATAAATAAATTTATTATATGCAATGGTGCAATTTGACTATAACTGTCAATCTATGATTTGATTTTTCTTTGAGGACTAGTTATGCAAAATTGATAATTTTATTGGATTTAGTTACTTCTGCAACACAGCTAGAGTGTGTTGTTTAATCCAATGCATGACTGGGTCTGTTTAGAGCTGATTGAATCAAGTGACTCTTTTTTGGTGTTCTCACACACATGAGTTCCCCCTATAGCTACTTAAGTCAAAGTTATTGCGGGGACAGGTCCTTTAAGAAAACTTCAGCCAAATTGTAAGAAAGTCAGTCAAGAGCAATTTGTGTATATTTAGTCTTGAGAAAAGAAGACAGAAGGAGATTGGGAATGAGACTCCTAAAAGAAAGTCATTTAGATGGTGAAAATCTCACCTTTATTTAGTTCAACTACTCGAAAGAGTTCTACTTAGGGCTGCCCTTGAAGACTACTAGGCAACTACAATTGGCCCAAAATACAGAGGACCATATACTCTCTGGCTCCTGACATTGGGAACATGTAACACTACTTTTATGGACCTGCATTGGTTGCCAATTGGTTGACGCTACAGTTTCCAATCTGCAGATACCATCTTTTTCAAGGCATATGGAATGAAAAAAGACATCTGCCAAGTATTGTTATGAGATAGTCAGGCACAAAAGACCAGGTCTAACATGAATATATGATTCAACTGATGTACTGCTAAACTGCCTATGAGAGGAATCTTCTCAACTAATGGCTAGCACCTTTTTGAGTTAGATAAGGATCAGCCGAACCTTGGGATAGAGGGTTGGACTTGTGGCTGTATAAATTTTAGGCTATTCCCTCTTTTGCTTCCACCCTCAGGTTCTGCCACTCCTTCTCTATAGTTACTTGCTAAGGCTTGTGCATGAATGTTACTGGATAAGAGACTGAACAATAACTATTCCCAATCTATTTTATATTAGTGGAATTAAGAAACTGATAAACATTGGTATACTTTCTTTTTTCACAGGAAATAGAATAGAACAGAATAGAATTTATTGGCCAAGTGTGATTGGACACACAAGGAATTTGTCTTGCTGCAAATGCTCTCAGTGTACATAAAAGAAAAGATACATTCATCAAGAGTCAAGAATCATCAGGTACAACACTAAATAATATTCATAGAGTACAATAAGCAATCAAACCATACTAGGAAACAGTCAATATAAATTGTAAGGATACCAGCGACAAAGTTACAGTCACACAGTCACAAGTGGGAGGGGATGGGTGACAAGGAGTGATGAAAAGATTAACAGTAATAGTAGTGCGGACTTTGTAAATAGTTGAACAGTGTTGAGGGAAATATTTGTTTAGCAGAGTGATGGCGTTTGGGAAAAAACTGTTCTTGTGTCTAGTTATTCTGGTGTGCACTGCTCTATAGCAGTGGTTTCCAAAGTGGGCAGTACCGCCCCCTGGGGGCAGTGGGATGCCTTAGGGGGGCACGAAGAGGCAAGGGGGCTGGCAGAGGGGGTGCTAAGAGGTGGCAGGGGGGACATTCGAGGCACCGGCTCTGCAGGTTCACTCATTGACTGTAGCACTGCTCCAGAGCCAGCGCCTCCAATGCGGAAGCGGTGGCACGTTACGTGCGCCATGGCTGCGTTGGATGCACACACACCCTGCCACCTCTTAGCACCCCTCTGCTGGCCCCCCTTGGGGATGCTAAGAGGTGGCAGGGGGCATTCGAGGTGCCAGACGGCCCTGCAAGTTCACCCATTGAGGAGCCGGCTCCGGAGCAGTGCTACAGTCAATGGGTGAACCTGCAGGGCCGGTGCCTCGAACACCCCCCCTGCCACCTCTTAGCATTCCCAAGGGGGCCAGCAGAAGGGTGCTAAGAGGTGGCAGGGGTGTGTGCGTTGAACGCGGCTGTGGCGGCATGTAATGTGCCACCGCTTCCGCATTGGAGGCACTGGCTCCGAAGCAGTGCTAGTCAATGGGTGAAACTGCAGGGCCGGCTGGCACCTCGAATGCCCCCTGCCACCTCTTAGCCCCACTCTGCCGGCCCCCTTGGGGACGCTAAGAGGCATCAGGGCGGGGGCGTTCGAGGTGCCGGCCCTGTAGGTTCACCCATTGACTGTAGTAATGCTCCAGAACCGGTGCCCCGAATGTGGCAGCACATTGGGAAAAGCCGCTGCCACCGCTTTCCCAAAGTGCCACCACTATCGCATTCTGTCTGTCTGTCCATCCGTCCATCCATCCATCCATCCATCCATCCATCCATCCATCCATCCAAAACGTCTATCAGTTTGCCTGCCTGCCTTCCTGCCTGTCTGTTTGTCTGTCTCTCTCTCTCTCCATCCATCCATCCATCCATCCATCCATCCATCCATCCTTCTATGTTCAAAGCGCTGGACCCACAGTCACATCAGGAAAGTAGAGCAAAGCCAGTCTGAGAGGGAGGAAAGGAAGGAGGGAGGGAGGGAGGGAGGGAGAGAAGAGAGAGAGAGAGCGAGAGCTGATGCATCAGATTGAATGAGGCCTAGTTTAGACTGAGGCCCTTTTCCACATTGAAACCTCTTTGGCTTGTATTAAAGGTTTCGTGGACGAAACATGGTCAAGACTATCAGGAAGCTCTCACATTTTGTTTAGGCTTTAAATAGGATCCATTGGACCAGATCTCCACCCTAAAAATTACTTTTCCCCAATGTATTACAGTACAATTCTGAAGAAGGCAAAACCAAAATGTACTGGTATATTACAAGGAGAACACACACACACACACACTCCCTTCTAACCCTGCTGGAGCAGGTGATTGGACTAGAATAGATATCTCATTATCTTTCTCCTCCCTCCCTCCTTTATTATTTTTTTCTGTCCCTTCCTTCCACCCCACCCCTCTTTCTTTGTCCTTTTTTCTTTCTTTCCCTTTTCTCTTTCTTTTCTCTCTCTTTTTCTTTTTCTTTTCTCTCTCTCATTCCTTCTCTCAGGCTCATCCCTTTGGATCAGGGGTCGCCAAACTTTTGGACCTCAAGGACCACCAAACTCATAATTTTAAATCCCGGAGACCACTAATATTAATTTTGACTGACGGTGGCTTTCTGGCGTTGGTGGGAGAGAGAGAGAGAGAGATCTGATCCAACCTCTCTCTTTTCCTCTCTCTCACACACACAGGCAGGGGTGGGATTTAGACTACTGATCTAAAGCTGTCAAAATTCCAAAAACTGGTCAAGTAGCTCTGGGGAGGCCAGTCATACATTAGAACACTTGCTAAATAACCGGTCATTAAGTGAGGACCACTTGTATTTGGTTTGCCAGTCACCTGGCCATGCCCACCCAGTCACATGACCAGCAAGCCACGCCCACCCAGTCATGTGACCAGCAAACCACACCCTCAAATTAGGCCACACCCATAGAAATTTGAATCCCACCCCTCGGTGGGGGGCACCGAGGATGAGTTTGTAGCACCAAAGGGGCAGTGGACTGAAAAAGTTTGGGAACCACTACTCTATACATCATTTTGAGGGAAGGAGTTGAAATAGTTTATGTCCAGGATGTGAGGGTCTGTAAATATTTTCACAGCCCTCTCTTTGACTCATGCAGTATATAGGTCCTTGATTGAAGGCAGGTTGGGAATAATTGCTTTTTATAATTTATAAATCACTCCTGCCTCTAATCAGTTATTGATACATAATGACTGGCTGACAAATGACATTAGTTGTTTGGTAGAACTGTATTTCCAAAACCTAAATGCAATATCTTTCAATCTCCATATGAACCTGTTAATAGTTAAGATTTTAGTTAAGATTTTAGCAGGCCTAAAATTAATGATAGATATTCTGAACATACAATGTATTTAAACATCACCCAATCTTGTTGATCACTATAAATTCAGAATGCTGAACTAAAGAAGACCAACAATAAGCATTTTCATATATATAGAGAGAAAATGCATGCATGTGGTATTTTATGGCAGGGATTATAGCCATCTTGTCTTGCTAATGGTAGTTGTTTACTAGTCCTGATTTGTTAAACTATAATATCCCTGTTTATAATTGATCTACTTACCTCTCCCAAAAAGTGAAGACAGATAATTATTTTAAAACTTGGCCATGTTTATGAAAAGAGACAGTTATTATGATCCTTAATTCTAAAAATACTAATCATGATTAATGTTTACTTCCTTCCCACCAAAGACTACATAATCCTAACAGCTGCTAAACTCCTGAATCTTCTGGCTCTTTCAAGTTCTTTTTAAAAACAAAACAATAAGAATGATGGCCAATTATATTCTATTATCTCCAGAGCCTGCTGTGTATTTCAACTGCAAGAACTCTTTCAAATTCCTAAGCTCTGAACGTATTACCTTTTCATCTGTTTTATAAAGATCAGGAGTGGGGGGCGGTGGCAATTTTTTGGGTGAGGAGACAAATAAGAACAAGAATTCTTGAAAAATTCTTTCCCCCTCTTTATCTCTGTGCTGACTGTAGATACCCCAAATCAGAATCCACCTGAATCCCTCTGCATTGTCCTACACTGTCTTCCATTTGACAATGTTCCTCTACACACACACACACACACAAACAAACTGCTTTTGTTTTTGTTTTTTTCGGTGGCAAAGAGACCTCCAGCATAGAGCAAAGCATCTGGGTGAATGCTGGAATTAGAAAATAGAAGTAATTTGCAGAGATGCCACCACCAGCTGAGTGGAAGTATTGTGACAAGACAGACTAGACATTTTCTGGTTTGCAGCCAAGCAACATTCAGCGGCAACAGTTCTGTGCTTCGTGTAACCAAGCAGCAACACACTGGCTTTCATCCAAGGAAGACAAAAGGATGAATTGTCCTGTTTTGTTACAAAAGCAAATATAATAATAATAATAATAATAATAATAATAATAATAATAATAATAATAATAATAATAATAATAATACTTAGAGACGGGGAGAAAATTTTTAGCTTCTGTTTGTCTGTTCACTCAGACAATCAGCAGAGATTTTATTAATGAGATTAATGCAGTCAACATCCAGGGGCCAGTGCCTTGTCAGATGTACCATGCCAATTCTTGTTCAGGAATAATTGAGCAATTGGAATGGAGTCCTTTGCTTAGAGGTTACAATGGAGGATTCTTCCTGATAACTGTTCGATGAAACTTTGAGTTTCATCCCACTTGTGATTGTAGGACTGTAACTTTGTCGCTTATATCCTTACGATTTATATTGACTGTTTCCTAGTATGATTTGATCGTTGATTGTACCCTATGACTATCATTAAGTGTTGTACGTTATGATTCTTGATTCTTAACGAATGTACCTTTTCTTTATGTATACTGAGAGTATTTACACCAAGACAAATTCCTTGTATGTCCAATCACACTTGGCCAATAAAGTATTTATCTTCTATCTTGAGAGGAGGGTTGGCAGCTGCATTCAAAGTGCTGGTGGGTTTTATGCAGCCTGAATTTGCCAGATATACACCTGTGTCCTGGAATCATCATCAATATTTGGGCAGGGACTGTGACAAATGAGCTCTAAAAATGAGAGAAATAAAACTTTGAAGATGGAGGTTTGTTCTGCGAGCTTGTGGGTTGGTTTCTGAACATTTCTTCATTCTTCGGAGTTTAGGAGATGACAGAGTTAGTATTCTTTTTTGGAAGGGCTTCAGGTATGGGTATGTCAAATGAGGTTCTTGTGATGGGAGTGCAGATTACCAGGGTTGGAAGGGACCTTGCAGGTCATCTAGTCCAATCCCCACCCAAGCAGGAGACCCTACACCATTTCTGACAAATGGCAGTCCAATCTCTTCTTGAAAGCCTCCAGTGATGAAGCTCCCACAACTTCCAAAGGCAGGCTGTTCCGTTGGTTGATTATTCTCCCTGTCAGAAAGTTTCTCCTTATTTCTAGGTTGAACCTCTCCTTGATCAGTTTCCATCCATTATTCCTTGTCTGGCCTTTGAGTGCCTTGGAAAATAGCTTGACCCCTTCCTCTCTGTGGCAGCCCTTCAAATATTGGAAGACTGCTACCATGTCTCCCCTGGTCCTTCTCTTCACTAGACTAGCCATGCCCAGTTCCTGTAACCGTTCTTCATATGTCTTAGTCTCCAGCCCCTAATCATCCTGGTTCTTCTTCTCTGCACTTTTTCTAGACATTCACCATCTTTTTTATAGTGTGGTGACCAAAATTGGATTATAAAACTTTGCGTGTGGGAGGGGGGAGGGGCAGTCTTTCTAAGATTTTTTTAAAAGAAGTTATCAATCCCATTTTGATACGGATACCAATCCTTTTGAAGATATGCTTGTTTCTGCAGTTTTCCCCAGAATGCTCCCTCTCTGATTTTGTCTGCATGTTGATTTTTCAAATAAGATTTTGCAAAATGGACTTGCAAAGTTCTGCTTAAATGACAAGAAACCGAAGGGGAGTGGGAAAGCTATTGGGATCATTCGGCTTGCAAGGGACACAATTGCTTGGGCTTTGGGTATTTTCCCTAAATATCCATCAAAATGAAATGACATACGCTTTTCTTTCTTTACAAAAATAGTAGCCAGAAACAGCACAAAAGGCAGGAAACTTTTCCAGAACATTGTACTTGTTGTGGTTAATTCCTTCCTATCATAGCAGATGGAAATGGAAGAAACGTGGTGACCAGATGTAATGCTAAGTGGGAATGACCTTGGGAAACAGAAGAGCCACAAACTAAACAATGGTCAGACAAGTGGCAGTTGAATCTGCAGAAGAAATTGGGTTATGGAAGGTGTCTCAGAAGGGATCCTTCCAATTTCTTGCTCTGTACAGATGAGCGGGGTGGGGTAGAGATGTATTTTCAGAACTTGCAAATTTCTTTTAATGCAACCTTACAATAAAGGTAAAGGTAGCACCCCCATGGGCTTGCTTCTTTGTCTGAACTACCTTGCAAGGATGACATTGAGCCCAGAGAGAACGACATTTGCATTACTTTTTAGAGACTACTATCTCTGTAACTGAATCAGGGCTACTATTATATTTTTATGACCCTGTAATCCTTTGCTTCACAGTGGGGTTGGGATGACTGAGTGGAGCTGAGCATTTACTGGCCAGATCCCCTTCCTGACGCCTATGCAGGGTTTACAGCAGATATTTTCTCTTTGCGTCCTGATAGAGAAACATCTGTTGCTGCCTAACCCTAACTCTTATGAGCCTTCATCTCTAGGCCATTGTGCTACTCAGTCAGGGCTACCATCATAGTCAGATCACATTTTGACTCAGAATATTCATATTTAGACTGTCTATATAACATCTTCCAACAAAATGGATACCCTTGCAAACTTTATCAAAAAGCACTTGATCACTCAAACAATACAAGCTATGAAAAGAATATATTACCATACATCAACAAGTCTCAGATACAATCAACACGCTGTTACAACTATTGAGCATCACCATAGCACAGAAACAGACTAAAACTCTTCAAAACATCTTAAACAAACCAAAAGACCCAGCAGCCCAAGAAATAAAATCTGAAGTCATCTACAACATACATTGTAAGGACTGTAACAGTCACCATGTAGGACAGACAGGAAGAAGACTAGCAGAGTACATCCATGTACACCAACTAGCAGTGGGAAAACACAATGAAAACTCCTTAATTTCACATGGAGGGACTCAAATATAGTTTCAACTACAAAACTGTGAACATCCCAGACCAAACTAAATGCAAAAATTACAGAATTCCTAGAAGCTTGGCATTCAGACAAATCAGCTATCAACAGACACATAGAGATAAGCCACATTTACACAGCATTCACAGAGAGAATATAAAAACTAAGAAGGAAATAAAAAGATGAAAATCTCCAGCAGCCTACACTCAGATAAGCAGGGATTTACTCCAGACAAGCAAGCACATAGAAAACAATATCTTAATGAAGGAACTACTAAAGGGAACACTGTATATCAAAAATGACAGGGCAAACACTTTATATAAACAGGGATCAAACCTCAAGCACACTACCACTGATGATAGATGATGTTACTTAGTCAGGTAACAAAACATCTGCAAACAAAAGCTTAGAGAGCACCAAGAACTCAACAATAATTCAGATCTGTCCCATCTGGGTTTTTAAAAAAAGTAGTTGACTACATGCATTTTGAAAGATACAGACAACATTAAAAACAAGACCATCCCATTTGCACAGTCAACAAATACAATTCTATTCCCTCCTTAATGCATCAATCTCTTGTTGCATAGATAGTCAGGCATGGAAGTAACTGCCTCATTCCTAGGAGAAGACACATAAGACAGCTGTAGTCAAGGAAGTTATCCCAAAAAACCTTTCATATAGCAGATGAAAATATAAGAGACAGAAAGTGTTAGGCAGTTTTAATGCTACACGGAGGACTGGAAGACACAGCAACTGAAGATAACCTTGGAGGTCTCAAATAAACTAAATCAGTTTTTCCGAATTGGAACTTCACAAATAGAATCACAAATAGAGTAACAGAGTTGGAAGGAATCTTGGAGGTCTTCTAGTCCAACCCCCTGCTCAGGCAGGAAATCCTACACCATTTCAGACAAATGGTTGTCCTATCTCTTCTTAAAAACTCCCAGTGTTGGAGCATTTACAACTTCTGGAGGCAAGTTGTTCCACTGATTAATTGTTCTAATGGTCAGGAAATTTATCCTTAGTGCTAGGTTGCTTCTCTCCTTGATCAGTTTCCATCCATTGCTTCTTGTCCCGCCTTCAGTGCTTTGGAGAATAGCTTGAGTCCCTCTTCTTTGTGGCAACCCCTGAGATATTGGAACACTGCTATCATGTCACCCCTAGTCCTTCTTTTTCATTAAACTAGACCAGGGGTGTCAAACTCGCATTGTCACAGTGGCGTCACATGATGTATTGGGGCTTTCTCCCCCTTCGCTAAACTGGGTAGGGGCAGGGCCAGTATGTAACACATCTGGTCCCATTCCCAATTCCAGCAACTGTTCTTTATCTGTTTTAGCTTCCAGTCCCCTAATCAACTTTGTTGCTCTTCTCTGCACTCTTTCTAGTCTTGACACTTCTGAGAATTTAAAGACACTGGTTGACTTTATGATATTAATCTTGCCGAAAGTGTCCAGTCAATGGATCATGGATCTTTCTACAGACCATGTGGGATGAATGTGTTGGTTTCCCCAACACTACCACCAAAGCTTACAACCATTGACTAAGATAAATGTTTTTTAAACTTGACAACTGTAGCATGTGTGCACTTCAACTCTCAGAACCACCTGGTCAACTGGGAGTGAAGATCCATACCGCTTAAAGTTTGAAAAGGACTGTGATAGAATAATATATTTTTCAGGCATTCTCAGCCTACCAAGTTACAACATGGTTTTTAAACTGTTTTTAAAAAATCATACCTTTTATCTGAAGTATTTCCTTTTCTCAGTCAAAATTGTATCAAATTCAGAAAAAGCACCACACACTTCTTCCAAAATGCTGTGCTACTTTACAATATTCACTTTCCCTTCCAAAAGTTGAGATATCCACATCACTTTAAATCTTAATTGAACCAATCTGGCACAGAACACCACTTACCAAAGCAACAGTTTTATGCCACAAAAGTAAGTGCACAATAAATGCATTTCTAGCTTTCAAGCACTTTCTCTTGTTCTTTTTATTATTTAGCTTTTCAAATTTCAGTTTGTTCTGGTGGTAGCGCGTAGGCAGGAAAATTAAGTGTAACCCAAATAATAGAAAATCCTTGCCTTTGATTTGTTTTATATTTATTCAAAATTGCTACATTGATGGTACCTATTCTGTGTTCTAACATGTGTAGTCAGAGCAAATACAGTAGATTGGTGTGTCTGTTTATAACTGGTACCAACAGTGGCAACTTTTAAAAAATCATGAATATTTGGCAAACGCAGATTGACACAAGTGATAGAAGCCCAAGCTAAGTCCTTGTTTATACATCTCTCTGTGTGTCTGTATGTGTTGTGTATATATAGTACACATATACTGTATAGCAGAAAGTGTGAATTATAAATTAATGGTATTTTTTGTTTTTACTTTAAAAAGTTTTTGTTATTAAAAAACTGCCTTAAAAAGTGATACACTGAAATTAAACAACAGTGCTTGGTGAAAGTCTATTGTGAAATTCTCTAACCAAAGATACCATAATGCCTTGGTAAAGCCACACTTGGAATACTGCATTCAGTTTTGGTTGCCATGATGTAAAAAAGATGTTGAGACTAAAATGAGTGCAGAGAAGTGCAACAAAGATGATTAGGGGACCAGAGGCTAAAACATATGAAGAAGGGTTGCAGGAACTGGGTATGTCTATAGTCTAATGAAAAGAAGGACTAGGGGAGATATGATAGCAGTGTTCCAATATCTCAGGGGTTGCCACAAAGAAAAGGGAATCAAGCTATTCTCCAAAGCACCTGAGGGCAGGACAAGAAGCAATGGGTGGAAACTAATCAAGGAGAGAAGCAACTTAGAACTAAGGAGAAATTTCCTGACAGTTAGTATAATTAATAATTGGAACAACTTGCCTCCAGAAGTTGTGAATGCTCCAACACTGGAAGTTTTTGTAAGATGTTGGATAACCATTTGTCTGAAATGGTGTAGGGTTTCCTGCCTACATTTCTTAATTAGTTTTAGGCATGGATTAAAATCTGAATTTGGGAACATAGCTACTTTACTTCTCTCTCTCTCCCTCTCCTCCCTCCCTCCCTCTCTCCCCCCCTCTCTCCCCCCCTCCCTTTCTTCCAATTACTCTGGAGTTGCCCCTTTCTTTCTTACTTTTCTTTTATTGGCACTCCAATTTTGAGATGGCCACCCAGAATTCTCACTCCAGACCCAAATAATGAGGCTCAAATAGATCTGGGTATATTATGCAAAGATCTAACTCTTTGGAGAAGGCGGTAATGCTAGGAAAGAGGGAAAGAAAGTGATGAAGTGGACAACCAGAAGCAGGGTGGGTGAAATCAACTGCACCAGTGATAGTATTCCATTGGAAGACATGAAGGTCCAGGTCGGAGGGAGATCATCATGCAGAAAATCTATCTACGTGGTCATTAAGACTCAGTGATGGTTGAATGGCACGTAATCAATTAAAATATTGTGAGAAAAGGGAAAAGGGAAAGACCTGATATCCCTTTTCTGTCTTCTTTCTTTTGAAGATCTTGCTGCTTTGGGGGATGTTGTTCTGTCTCTAAAGATCTTTGGGTTGAACATTTGTTGTTAGTTGTGAAGTCATGTCCGACCCATCGCGACCCCATGGACAACGTTCCTCCAGGCCTTCCTGTCCTCTACCATCTTCTGGAGTCCATTTAAGCTCATGCATACTGCTTCAGTGACTCCATCCAGCCATCTTATTCTCTGCCATCCCTCTCTTCTATTGCCCTCAGTCTTTATGCTCTTCTCCAGTGAGTCCCCTTCCTTCTAATTTGGTGGCCAAAGTATTTCAGTTTCATCTTCAGGATCTGGCCTTCTAAAGAGCAGTCAGGGTTGAGCTCCTCTAGGACTGACCATTTTAATTGCTTTGCAGTCCAAGGGACTCGCAGAACATAGATTAGTTTTTTTTAAAGTATATGTTTTTTTAAATTTTACTTTTAAATTGCTCAGATTATTTGGAGCAAGTCTATAGTAAGACCGTGGGAAGTTCTCTGTCTTTTAGAATTACTTGTGTAATTCTGGAAATGGAGTTGCAAACTCTAGCAAAAAATGTTTGTATGGGTTCATTTGGTCTATTCTGTAGAGATTTCTTTTAGGAAAAATAATATTTGAAGGTGTCATAACCCTTTGCTTCAAATTTGGCTTTTATGTCGAGGATTGAATATATATTCCTGACTCTCAGGAAACATTTAGTCATAAAATTAGAAACTTCCAGACGAGGTTCTAAAACGCAATGTGTAAGTGTAAAAGAGAAGTGAGCTTGTTCTGCCCTGCCCTGCCACATCAGTCAAAAGCTCTATTGTCGCCTCAAGGATTGTCGATCATGTGGGCATTTGTCAAGATTTTATGCACACTGTTATTTTGTCAGCTGATTTATGGGCTGTGTATGGGCCATTGAGCACCAACTTCAAAATTACATTTGTTGGAATCTTAAGATTCTTAGATCCAAAGCAAGTATTGGCATCACTGCACTGGCACTATACTGTGTAATCTAGAGAGAGAAGGATAGATTCTTGAGTCAGAATATAAAAGTCATTTCTTAGCAGAACGATCCAGTCTGTTTCTCTCTGTGCATGCTACATATTTTACTCACAGATAAATTAATCGAACACCACAATGCAACATGTTCTCAATGTAATGTGATTTGGATGTCCTATGATGCTTTTGGAAGAATATTTTAATTTTTAGAATATAACTAGATAGGCAAAGGATTATTCTAAGATCCAATTTGCATATTATGAGTATGAATTCAATAAACATCATTTCTCCACACTGGATTCTTCAGCACATGAAATTAAGCTATGAAGTTCAATACTATGTGATATTTTCTGTAGCTAAATCAGTGGGATCAGATGGCAAGAAAAGTCAATTTCCTTTTAGAATCTTAAAAACAGCATTCCAGGGTTGTTGTTTTTTAAGTTTAGCAAGCAGGGACCTAAATGTTACCAACTCACATTTCTGGGTTCTTGTGAAATGAAACCAAAGTGAAAAACTATCAAACAGAAGAAATAATAATAAAAGAACAAATGTTCTTTTTTTAAAAAAAATGTAAGAAAAGTGACAATACAATGTCTCAAAAAGTTGATTAAAGTTTTATCGAGTAAGGACTCCCAGATTGAGAGGTGATTTTTTTTTTCCCCTATCGCAAGTGTATACATATGTATGAATACAGGCATGTACCTTACCAAGATGCTTTGAAAATTCAATCTATCATCCACAAAAGTATGTATGTTATGGAAATTATGCTGGGCTTAATTTTACTTAATGTGAATTATTCAAAGCATAGCAGGGAGACGGGGAAAAACATACAAAGGAGCCTGACATTTTAATTGGTCCTTCAGAACAGACAAAACAATTTCCTCTCCAGGAAATTTACATATCTCCCATCAAAACAGTTGCCTCATGTGAGCAGAACTTCATTAACAAGATTAATTATCATGCCGGTCCCTGCTCATCAGGTGTGCTAGTCAGGTGAAGAGGTGAACGCAAGGGAGGGAAAGTAAGGATTAGCACTGATTCTAAAAGGAAAGGAGATATAGAAAGAACATCTTACCTTGATCATTAGCCATTTTGTCAGGATGTTCCACTGCAAAGCAAATACAATATTGTCAGATTTTTGACATGTTCTGGGATGTACATTGACACATCAAGTCAACAGTTATGTTAACTATGTTTTATTTCAAGATGGTGCCACTTCACACTTATCCTTGGCAGATTGATGGGCAGAAAAGGCGAGATTTTAGCATTTCTCAGAGTCATTTTGAGGGGCTGGAAACGCAAGTGTGACTTGGATCATCTGTGACTCATTACTAATGAAGTTAGATGTTGCTTTTCTGAATGGGGGGGAGTAATCCACATTGTTTTCTTTTTAGATGTGAGGTATCATCTGGAAAGCTTAATTAAATGTGAAAATGAGATGGAAGAGAGATTGTTCCTTTGAATAATTAGACATGAATCCTTCTGTGTGATAGTTCTAAAAGCTAGTTCTGAAAGCTAGTTCTGACTGAAGTAGTTAACATTTTAAGCCCTTTCAAAAAGGTGATCTTGCTGGCTTTTCATGATAATTTTCAAAAGAAAGATTCAATTACAAAGGGTCTGGTGAAATGCTTTTTACATATTGCTAGAAGTCCTGAAGTACAGCCACAAACTCTTCATTAAACTGTAGGCAATAACCCAACTCGAGTTCAAAATCAAATAGAAACCTAAACATTATCCTATTGTTTCAAAAACCAAGGTGTTTTTCCAAAAGAGCTTTCTCGGTGCTTTCCCTTGAAAATGTTTCGCTTCTCATCCAAGAAGCTTCTTCAGTTCTGAAGAAAAGCACCTTTGGGACAACCATGATTGGAATGATTGAGAATCTCCATGGACATATTGTTTCAAAATATTTGACAAGTAAAAGAAGAAGGTTCCCAGGCACTTTGCCTAACAATGCTGTACAACAGGGGTGTCAAACTCAAGTCCAGATCCAGCCTGTGGGGTGCTTAGATCTCGCCTGTGGGGCTGCCTTGGAAACTGTGAAGGACCGGCCCATGGTGCCTCAGCAAAAACAGAGCTCAGGAGGGTCACACATGGCTGTCCTGAGGTCCATTTTCGGCTACGATGGCTTCCTGCAACCCTCTGCTAGTGAAAACAGAGCTCAGGAAAGCCGCACACAGCCCTTCCGAGTTCTGTTTTTTTCTGGCAGAGCGCTCAGGCCACCACAGGCATCCCCAACACGAGTGATGTTGAGCTGGTCACACCTACCCTGGCCAGGCCCACCCAGCCTCCCAAGATCAAACACAACCCTGATGCGCCTCTCAATGAAATCAAGTTTGACATCCCTGCAGAACACTATCTTTATTTGTTAGCCATGTGTCAGAGAGACTTCTGAATAGGACTATCACTGATTGTCTAACCTTATTCCTCTTCACTCTGTTTCTGTCCAAATCAGAGGATACTTCACATGATTTTCCTAGAGCTAAGTTAACTCATCTTCATGATTCCTCATACTGTGTCAAAGAGACTTCTGAATAGGACTATATTCAGCTGGTACAGAGTGCAGCGGCACTGGCGGTTATGTGTCTCTTAGAACAGAGTGTGTTATACTTTTCTTCCTGAACTACATTGGTTGCCATTTTGTTTCTGTGTTCATTTTTTTCATTGGTTCGCATTGCATTTTTTTGAGTTCTACTGAGGAAAACCTTCAAGATCTAAATATTTAGGAACTGTTTTCATATGGTTAAAGAAAAATATATATTGTAGTTAGGCAGGAACAATTGGGTTTTTCTTCTTTGTTTTTGGTGGAGGGGTGTGAGTTCTGTTTTGGTATTTATAACAATTAACTAGAGTTCCATCCCTCTTTCTCTATTGAACTGGCAGCCAGGATCCCAAGTAAGATAAAAAAAAAACACTTGGCAGATTTTCTTAAAATTGCTCTAATTGAAGAGTTGGCTGAGATGTAGGAATACTCTCTCTATGAATTGCAGTGCTCTGACAATATTTCCAACACTCTCCATTTTCAAATTCTCAGGGCAGGAGGAAAGATCTCCATTTTAGTTTCCTATTTTACAAAAAAAAAAAATTGCTCCTCTGTCCAACTGTAATGAAAGAAAGCATATTTGCATCAAGGCAATATAAAAGTATTTCTGACATAATGGGATGGCAAATAGCAGGCTCGTGTCCCAGAAATGATACAGTGTGATCCACTCAAGTTTGAAACTTTATTTGCTTACACCAAATAGACAGAATCTTGCAAGGTTAAAGCTATATAACCTTCTAACTTTTTAATCTCTCTCTTTTTAAATCTATAGTGTCAGAGCTCCCACAATTTCTAAAGGCAAAGCCATTGGTTGATTGTTCTCAATATCAGAAATTTTCTCCTTAATTCTAGGCTGGTTCTCCCCTTCATTAGTTGCCAATCGTTGCTTCTTGTTCTGTGTTTAGATACTTTGGAGAATAGAATTAGATCAGGAGTGTCAAACTCCATTTCACTAAGGGATGCACCAGGGTTGTGTTTGACCTCAGGGGCCTGGGGGTGTGTCCAAGATGGGCATGGCTGGGATAGACATGGCCAAGGTGGGCATGGCCAGATCGACATCATTTGTCGAGGCTCTGTTTTTGGCCATAACAGTCTCCTTGGGTTCTGTTTTCACTGGCAGAGGGCTGCAGGAGGCCATTGCAGCTGAAAACGAAGCCTGGGAGGGCTGTGCATGGCCCTCCCAAACTCAATTTTTGCTGGCAGAGGCACCATGGGCTGGTCCATAATGTTTGCTGTTTCCAGGGGGGCCCCACATGCCAGATCTAAGCACCCCATGGGCCGGCATTTGACACCCTTGCCTTAGATATTGTGTGGATTCCCTCTTTGGGATGTTCTGCCTCCTCTCTGGGAAACTGGGTGCTTCTGACAACATTCTCGTCACTTCACCTACACATTGCATCACAGTAAGATGACCTTATATCATCTTCCTATAGAACAGGATTATCTGCTACTTCTACCTATTCTCAAAGAGACATGAGTAGGATTCCAAGGATGAAGCCGAACAGTGGCCTGCTTTCAATTCTACCTAATGAAAGATTCATACATGTCCAAGAATACTAAAGGATATCCCATACAGTATTCATCTCATGTATATGAAGAAGTGTCTTAATAGGGTTTGTCAGAGAAAGTGTATTGTTTGAAATTTGTCCCTT
The DNA here is from genome assembly GCF_900518735.1 of Pseudonaja textilis. The sequence continues at coordinate 3,957,257 of NW_020769310.1, read as the reverse complement.
GGCAAAGGCACTTGCTAAGAACCTTTAATATTCAGTTGCCTTACAGAATCCAGTCTGCAATTAAAATTAATGTGAAAATTGGAAGTGACAGTTTTGAATAAAATTATGCCACAGATGGAGCAGAGGAGAATAATTCTCATCAATCTGACTCTTCCCAAATTCCCAATTTTAGGTCTAGGTGAAAGCTAGCACAGCCTCGTAATGAATGATTTGAAAAACCAAAGGATTCACTTGCTGGCATGATATGAATATAGGCTACTGTTTTGAACTGATACTTTTAGTTAACTACATTCTTGAATGGAGCCACTCATCTCCCAATGTTCAGTTGCTCATGGAAATGTTGCAACAGAAACATGCATGCTGTGAAATGGTGTTTCGCACTCAGAATACTCCACACTTGGAATACTGTGTCCAATTTAGTCCCAGTGACACAAAAGAGATGCCAAGTCCCTAGAAAGAGTGAAGAGAAAAGCAACTAAGTTGATAAGGGGCCTGGAGGCTAAACCATATGATGAATGATCAAGGGAATTAGGTATATAGGAGCTATGGTGGTGCAGTGGTTAGAGTGCAGTAATGCAGACTACTTCTGTTGACTTCCAGCTGACTGCAGTTTCAATCTCACCAGGCTCAAGGTTGACTCAGCCTTCCATCCTTCTGAGGTGGGTAAAATGAGGCTCCAGATTGTTGGGGGGCAGTAGGCTGACTCTGTAAACTGCTTAGAGAGGGCTGTAAAGTACTGTAAAGTGGTATATAACTCTGAGTGCTGTTGCTATTGCTATATTCTGGTCTAATGAAGAGAAGGACAAGGTGTGAAGTGATAGCTATCTTCCAGTACTTGAGGGGGTGTTACAGAGAAGAGTGGGTCAACTTATTCTCCAAAGCATCAGAGGGCAAGACAAGAAACAATGGTTTGAAGCTTATTAAAGAGAGATCCAATCTGAAATCAAGGAGAAATTTCCTGAAAGTAAGAACAATTCATCAATGGAACATCTTGTCTCCCAAAACTGTGGGTGCTTCAATTTCAAGAAAAGTTTGGACAGTCATTTGTCTGGGATGTACTAAGGTCTCCTGCCTTGAGCAGAGGGTTGGGCTAAATGACCTCTAAAGTATCTACCAGCCCTATGAATCTATGATTTTAAATTGTTCTGCTATAAACAGAGTGGAAGGCTGGAAGCGAAGATTTGCTTTTTGCACGATTCAGTCTATGGACCAGTTGTGGCATTTCTGTCCATTTGTACATATGTCAAGAATGGCTGGCTTCTTTGACTATTGTTACCCAAGCACACCTAACTTCCGTCAAAGTATAATTTAGCATCGCTGTTACCAATTATGTAACAGTAATTTATATACCTCCTCAAGGAGTAAGTAATCCCCATTTCTCAAGAGTCCTGGGTTTTTTTGGAAGTCTGGCTGGAGTCAGCTAAGGTGGCACAAAAAAGTATGTTTATTTTTATTTGATTTACATTAATGTATGTCATAAATATGAACCGGGACTTAAAGAAGAGGGAGCTAAATATTGAACTGGAAAAAAATAATAATTGTCAAATTGTTCAAGATACTTAAAAGTAGTATTATATTTTTTTCATTAGATTATATGTACTGTAGACAACCACAATTTACAAATTATTATAGTCTTCCAAACTTTATAAGCACACATTTGCAGAACTCAATTATTCTTTTTCTCATGCATCCTTCGTCCACGTGAAATAGAATGCCTTAAGCTCCGTGTCTCTTTAACTCTCTCCGTGGGAGCCTACACATAGTAATTGTTAACTTTCCCTTCTATGCAACATCAAACATATTCTTTAGCATTCTAAAAGGGAAAAATCCATGATTATACTGTATCATCCAAAAGGTAAGCCAACTATCGGAAGCTCTTTGCATCATATATGGGGAAACAGATATATTGGGGAGAAAAATAAATCAGTTTTAATGTGATGCTCCTCAATCCTTTTAGAGTCGAAAGACATTACATATTCACACCAAGGCTTTTAATGTATTCTGCATAGGATTTTAGAAAACAGAATGAAATGAGAATCGCCCCCCCTTTCCATTTTAAATGCCTCTCCTGGCTGATCTAAATTTCTTTTCTCTACAGAATTTTGTGATATCTGACATAAATTCCACCAAGGGCATGATTCCGAATTCATTAACTGATTAGATAACCAGGTCTGTCTATTCCACCATGTCTCATTGCACAGCAGTTATTATACTTGAATGCTGTGTCACTTGCCTTTTTTTACAAGCCTCTAACACCCCTTTTCCCTTCCCTTTTGTACACAGTAAAAGTAAAATTGGTAGAGGGGCAACATTTAGATCTTGGTTCATTATCAAGGAAACAAATGAAAACTTGTTTAGTCAGGAATCTCAAATCCTTAAAGAAGACTTCAGAACCCATGAGAGGGTAAATCAGCTATCTTCAAAAAAAAAAAAAAAAACTCATTAAAGCAGCTACCTCTTTCCCAGTGGTTGCCACATGCGTGTGCATGGTTAGCCCCTTTAGCAGAAGAGTGCGCAGACTGAATACACTACTAGGGACACTACTAGGAAATCTCAAGCTGGTTTGGGAAATCAAAAAGAACATCCTGGAAGGAGATAAGGGCAAAATGCTTCCATATTATCGCCAGAGCAACTACATCAGCAGGGTCATGTGGTTCTATTCTATTCTATTCTATTCTATTCTATTCTATTCTATTCTATTCTATTCTCATTCCATTATTCTATTCCATTCCATTCCATTCCACTCCACTCCTGTTCCGTTCTGTTCTGTTCCATTCCATTCTGTTCCGTTCCACTCCACTCCATCAATAGCCAGCAAAATTTTAAAGAACAAAAACAGAGTGAAACAATTACCTAGAATGATATATTAACAACTAGCAGAATAAATAGCAGAATATAACATCCATTCCTCTATTACTGTGTTAATACTGTTGTTACCCAGGTTATAAATCTGAAATATTAATCAGCATAAAACAAAAACTATCCAGGCAGTTTTCAACTTACAACCATTCGTTTAGTGACCGAAGTTCCAGCAGCACTGAAAAAAAAATGACTTATGGCCGTTTTTCACACTTACAACCCTTGCAGCATCTACATGATCACATGCTCAAAATTCAGATGCTTGACAACTCGCATTTATTTATGATGGTTGTGGTGTGCCAGGCTCATGTGATCCCCTTATGTGACCTTCTGACAAGCAAAATCGAGGGGGGGGATTCACTTAACAACCTTGCAACTAACTTAACAACTCCAACGGTTCACTTAACAACTCTGGCAGGAAACATCACAAAATGGAGCAAACTCACTAAATTACTATTTTGCTTAGCAACAGAAATGTTGAGCTCAACTGTGATGGTAAATCGAGGACTATCTGAATATCCTCTACTTTATGCAGTAAAATTTTGACTCGAGGAACCCTTTGAATTGTTGACTGATGTCGACTGATGTCCTACCAGTCAACCGCAACAATACAAGAGCACACAACAGATACAAACTCAATGTAAACCGCTCCAGACTCGATTGCAGAAAGTACAACTTCAGCAACAGTGCCTGGAATGCACTACCTGACTCTGTAGTTACATCCTCTAACCCCCACTCTTTTAACCTCAAACTAACCACTATTGACCTTACCCCATTCCTAAGAGGTCTGTAAGGGGTGTGCATAAGTTCACCACCGTGCTTCCTGTCCCTGTCCTATTGTCCCCATTTATTTGTACCTATTTCCTGTATTCTTACTCATGTGTATGCTTATACCTGTTATCTTGTAAGCGATCGACAAATCAAATAAATCAAATAAATCAATAATAAATTTGATGATGATGATGAAGAAGAACCATCAAAGCCTGTTCTCTCTCTTTGCAATGCATTAGAACCAGGGGTGGGATTCCACTGGTATAACAACTGGTTCAGTGATCACGCGCTTTGCGTGCGCATGTGCACTTTGTGTGCATACTCCAAATTTTAAAAAGCTCTAACACTTTACCTTCTACTGCAGTCCCTGTGAATAAAACAGCTGAGGTGCAGCAAACTGCTCTGCTGCACGAATCAGCTGTACTTTAAAAAATAAAGAAATAAAGCACAGGAAAGAACAGGGATGGGTGGGCGGGCCCACATACTCATCACAGCAAACCAGTTCGCTGCTAGCTGATCTTCAGAGCCAAGGGTTTGCCTGAACTGGTCCAAACCGGTAGAATCCCACCCCTGATTAGAACCCCATGGATGGTTTTAGCAAAGGGGAATTCAAACTTGCCAACAGTCTGTTGAGGGAATGTTAAATGGAGAGAAAACAATGCAAACAATCCTTCTAAATTTCTATTAATTCATTTAAGCTGCTTCTGGGTGGGGAGGCAGTTTCTGATATTCAGTTTAATTCTGCAGCAACTGGTCTTGACACTCAGGAAGATTATGCAAGACTGGGAGATTTTGTCATGCAAAAGATTGCCAAGAAAAGTATTATTTCAGGCTTGGAAACTGGACACTTGTGCTGCACAGTCTGTCAAAGGGGGTGTGGATGGACATTTCTGATGAAGATGATGTGATGATGTTACCCATCCAGTTATGCCCAAGTCAACTCTGAAGCTGGCCTGACTGAGGCCATCATGGAGGCTTCAGTATTGTTACCCTGGTAAGGAGGGATAGGAAGAGGGGAATAGTTGGGGTTTTGTAGCCAAAACAAAATAGTTTCCCCTGAGAACCAAGGACATTTCCACAGGTGGCTGAAGAGAGGAGGAGTGAAGTTTCCAAGCAACCAGACAGCACCTCGATTGGGCCATGTGACTGATTGGTTGGGAAAGGGGAAAAAGTTTTACTTTTAATTAGGTGAAAACCATAGGAATCTTTAGAGCCAGTTTTCACCAGTCTGTGCCAATATGAGATATTCAATAAAACTGTTCTTTAAGGAATCTACTTGCCTCAGAGTTCTGTTTGCTATGAGTATATTACTTGGAACCCTGATACCCAACTCTTGCCAATGATGAGAATTCAATGATTCTATTGGGCAGGCCTCCCCACATCTTCCAATCTAGCACTACATCTTTTGAATTTTTCTATGGTCTGGCCGGTGTCAGCTTTGATGGTGTCCAGCCATGATATTCTTTGTATTATTTCTAATCTCCCCAAACAACAATTTCATTTTCTCCCAGAGCAGCTCAGGCAAAAAATAGGGCAGCTTCAGTTTTTATATGGTTGTTCGTCACCACTCAACTATCTGTCTGACTAGCAAGCTGACTCAGCACCCTGTCTCTTGTCAAATACAATCTGAGAGGTCTTGGTGTGCTTAAGGGAACATACCTTGCTGCTTAAAACAAATTCAAGGGAAGCACTTGACATGATTTGTTGAAGTTTTAATTAAATGGATAAGTAAAGCACAATAAAGGCTCTTAGGGCAGAAAGAAGGAAACAATTGAGGGATAGAATCAAGATCATGCGAAGTGTTAATACCATTTTATAATGTTTTGGTAAGGCCATTGCATCCAGTTTTGGTCACCACAAAGTAAAAAAAGATGTTGAGACTCTAGAAAGAGTACAGAGAAGAGCAACAAAGATGATTAGGGGACTGGAGGCTAAAACATATAAAGAATGGTTGCTGGAATTGGGTATGTTTACTTCAGTGAACAGAAGGACTAGGGGTGACATGATAATAGTATTCTAATATCTCAGGGGTTGCCACAAAGAAGAGGAGTCAAGCTATTCTCCAAAGCACCTGAAGGCAGGACAAGAAGCAATGGATGGAAACTAATCAGAGATAAATTTCCTGACAGTGAGAACAATTAACCAGTGGAAAAACTTGCCTCCAGAAGTTGTGAATGCTCCAACACTTGAACTTTTTAAGAAGATATTGAATAACCATTTGTCTGAAATGATGTAGGGTTTCTTGCTGGCTGAGGAATTCTGGGACTTAAAGAGCACACATCTTAAAGTTTCCAAGGTTAAGAAACCTGGTGCAAACAATACCCTCTACACTTCTTTTGACACATTGTACAGTACAATTGCATTATTGTGGTCAGTTTTTCCTGTTCCTGCTTCCTTGCAATAGAGAAAGCTTACTTGGGTTTTGTTTTTCCAAACTGATGCTATTTCTCTGTAGTTGTAGGCAGTGCCCTTAGTATGAGAAATATGAAATGAATGCTATTGGTTAAGTACAATTAGGCTGAATCTTCATTTCAGGATATTATATTCCAATTACCATGTATATTGGTATTTAACAGTGTGCTACTTTAGCCCGTAATTGCAAATAATCTTTATGATTATAAAGGGAAGGCAGGGTATAGACCCTGTCAGTCAAATAATTTTGACTGGTAGGGTCTAGGAAGAGGATCTATTCTGCCACTGCCCCTGAACATCTTTCTTTCAGAGATAAGGAAAGCCCCCAGTCTCTTAGCTTTCCACAAAGGGGTCAAAACCAGAATGTGTAGCTTTATGTTGGAGACATAGCAGCCCACAGGGTCATGGGTGTGCTTGGCCTCATGAGACACCCACAGGTATTAACAAGTGCTAAAGTGGCACAGCGGCTAAGCTGCTGAGCTTGTCGATCAGAAAGGTCGGCAGTTCGGCAGTTCGAATCCCTAGTGCCACGTAACGGAGTGAGCTCCCATTACTTGTGCCAACTTCTGCCAACCTAGCAGTTCGAAAGCATGTAAAAATGCAAGTAGAAAAATAGGGAACACTTTGGTGGGAAGGTAACAGCGTTCCGTGCCCCTTCGGTGTTTAGTCATGCCGGCCACATGACCATGGAGACATTTTCAGACAGCGCTGGCTCTTTGGCTTTGTAACAGAGATGAGCACTGCCCCCTAGAGCCAGAAACGACTAGCACATATGTACGAGGGGAAACTTTACCTTTAACTCACCCCGCATCTTGCAACTCTTCAACATTTGAAATTTTGTAATATTTATAGCATTTTATTTTTTTAAAAAAATATTCTGTTTATAATGCTTAATTTTACTGATTAAATTGTACACACACACACACGGAGCCCCTCTCTGAGGGAAATAAATGATTAAGTAGTATGAAATGTAAACAATCAAACAAACAATGACTTTAATTTAAAAGGTTTCAATTCCCCCTCTCCCAACATAGCTGCCTCCTTTTTTATAACCTCATGGAAATGATTGTTACTATAAGTTCTTAAAACAGAGCCAGTTATGATCAAGCTTCCTTCAGGCTCTGTTCAGCTAGATGTTCCAGTCTGGGGGCAAATTTAACTAAGGAATATTGGAGAATACATTTCCAATCCCTGAAAATGTTGTGAGAAAGCATTTCTCAGCCTTTTTCATAAAGGGAATAAAATCTTCTAACCAAATTGAGAAGTGGCTTTTGTTTACAGTTCTGGCTGACACAGATCCTCCTCTAACTTCCCTTTTCTTTCCTTCCTACTACTTGATGTAAGAAGAATAGGAGGGCTGTTCATGTTTTAGCAGTCGGGCTGATCGTTGTTTTACCCCCTAATTCCTTGAAGATAATATTTTCCCCACAATGATCTGGAATGACACTACACCATTATAAGGAAAATAAAAGAGTATCGGAGCTGCATTATAAAAGGGGAGGAAAGGAAATGAGATGATCTAAAAAAGAGCAACCATCAACTGCCAGCTTCCAAAGTAAGAAGTATCAGTGATAGATCATTACTTTAATCTAATGATTAAACAAATGATTACTCCCCTGTAACAGTTCTTTGAATGCCATCTGTGCTTCGTTTATAACGGTGCAAAATCTACACGTGATGCACTAAAGCCACAAAGGGTACCAGGAGGTTCAGTGGTGGAATTCAAAATATTTTACTACCGGTTCTGTGGAGGCACGTGGAGCATTCTAAAACAAGTAATTTTAAGCATGAAAACTTACCTTACCGTCAGCGCTGGTGTTAGGAATGTAAGTCACCTAACAGCTATTTGGGTTGGAAATATATGAACCAGGATAGACATTTTAATACTGTATCTTTAAGAAAATACTAAAACTGTAATTGGGTGTGGTTTCTCAAATGGCCATAAGATGGAGCCAGAAACCTGGGTTGTCTTAGTCTTAGTCTCAGAAGAGAGTGTGTCTCAGTAAGTCTCTGTTTCCTTCTGTTGGAGAGTATTGCCGTTCCTCCATTTTTCCTAATTGCCTGTTATTCATGGATTTGATGTAAGCCTGATAGTGAACTGTTTTTTGACACTGGACTTCGTTATTGGATTATCCCTGGACTGAAAACTGACTGATCTTCCCTGTGAATGACTTTGGACTGCCTATTTTGAACTTTGCTTAAACCTTTATGGAAAGTAAAAACCTACATTTACTGTACAGTGTACCTGTGTGTTGTGTGTGTATTATTCAAACACTACTCTCAGATATGTCTCCCTGTATGCACTCATTCTCCTAACAGGGAATTTCCTCAACAGCTGGTGAGTAAAACAGCTGAGGTGTGGCAATCTGCTCTGCCACACCTATCAGCTCAGCTACAAATGAAGGAAATATAGGACAGGAAAGGGCGGAGGCAGGTGGGCGGGGCCAACTCCTGACTGGCGGTACCAGATCGCTAGAACTGGTGCAAACTGGCAGCATACCACCACTGAGTAGGTTGCTTATCTGTGTCTCTGATTCTACGTGTGATCATTTGTACATTGGCACACATGGTTTACATTAATGCATGTGATATTTGGTGATACAAGTGTAAATTGCATGAACATAAAGGGGAATGTGGTAAGTCTCTCAAGCAGGGATTCCTGAACCTTTCCACACAACCCTATTGTTTCTCACCCATACCTACACACATACTTTCATGAGAGCTTTTTTCTGCCTTTTGCCACCATGCATTCTTTAAGAAGAAAAGTCCCCCCTGTATCTTTTTACTCAGAAGGAAAAGAGTGAAAAATCCCACTCTTGGTTGTCTTGCCCCTTCTGTAACTTAGCAGAGTATTTGTGGCATCAGAGATGGCTAAATTCCCAAGCAGGCTTAGGTTACTGATTGCAGAAAAAAATACATGTTTTTATTATGTAAAACAAAGTTAAGGAATTAACCAAAGACAAAGAGAAAGGGAAAATATGCAGGCTTTACATCAGCAGCTAATCTTCATGGCAGGAATGCACATCTACCCAGCAAAACACAATACAGCAAGAATAAAATAAGACTCAGAATATATTAGCGCTCTCAGATCAATCCATCAGTCAGCATTCTAAAAGGATCCAACTTCATAACTAGCTCTTTTGTTTCCCTGTGAATATTTTATTTTGATTTTCCACCCTTCTCCTTAGCTGGGACAGTTTTCTAACTCAGCTGAAATCATGCTAGAAGGATATCTTTCCTTGTCTTTAACCCTACTAGAGAGAGACGAAGATTCACATCAATGGTTCAGTACCTGAATTTTGTACGGTTTGCTGATCTTTTACTACAATTTAGATGTATAGGTTTAGATTTGATTAACTCTTTAATGTTTAGAGACATTTAAAATCATTAAGAGTTGTTAACCTAATTTTATGAAGTTTCTTCTCCAGTAACACTGTAGTGCAAACCAGGGCACACAAACCTTTGCCCGACCAATTCTTGAATACAGCTCATCTGCCTGGAATCCACACTGTATAATGGACATAAATACAATTCAGTGAGTCTAGAGATATTTCACAAGAAGAGTACTCCACTCCTCTGCTCGTAATAGAATATCTTATGCTACCAGGCTTGAAATTTTGGACCTGGACAATCTAGAACTATGCCACCTATGGTCTGATGTAAGCTTAGTATACAAAATTGTCTGCTACAATGTCCTACCTGTCAATGACTACCTGTCAGACTATCTGTCAACAACTACCTGTCAATGACTACTTCAGTTTCAACCCCAATAACACACAGGCAAACAATAGATATAAACTCAAAGTAAACCACTCCAAACTCAATTGCAGAAAATATGACTTCAGCAACAGAGTGGTCAATGCCTGGATTCTGAGTGGGCACTACCTGACTCTGTTGTTATATCCTCAAACCCCCAAAACTTTAACCTTAAATTGTCTACCATGGACCTCACTAGATTCCTAAGAGATCTGTAAGGGGGCATGCATAAGCAAACCAGCGTGCCTACCGTCCCTGTCCTACTGTTCCCATTTATTCGTACTCATTTGTTATGTATATACTTACATCTGTTTCAGAGGTGATATTCAGCAGGTTCTGACCAGTTCTGGAGAACCAATAGCAGAAATTTTGAGTAGTTCGGGGAACCAGCAAATACCACCTCTGACTGGAGATTTTACAGTATCCTTCCCCTGCCATGCCCACCAGGCCACGCCCACAGAACCAGTAGTAAAAAAAATTGAATCCCACCACTGACCTGTTTATACTTATATGTTTATATGTTATGTTCATAGGGATAAGATTGCTTCAGAGAAAGAGAGAGAGAGGGAGAGAAAGAGGGGGAGAGAGAGACGGGGGGAGAGGGAGAAGGAGAGGGAGAAGGAGAGGGAGAGGGGAGAGAGAGAAAGAGAGAGAGAGACAGAGATTTCTTCCATACAAACATGTCCAATTCTTGAAGGCTACCTTACGAAGTCTCTGAAGATCTCTTAGCAAGATTTCAGAAGTTGTTTGCCATTGCTTACTTCCTAGGGAGGATGCGGAGGGCCCAAGGTCTCAACAGGCTTTGTGTCTAACATGGGACTAAAACTTACAATCTACTGGTAAGACCTATTTCCCATTATTTATCTTCTAAATGAAGGATTCTCAAAATGTATTCAAGGAACTTTATGCTCTATGGGATACAGTTTTAACTTAATATCTATAGATAAAATACTGCCTTAAAGATCTATAGTCAGCACACAGGACATAAATATTATTATTTTTTTGTAGAGAGCAAAACTTTTAATGTTATTGAACTTTGGTGGAACCATGAAATAATTCAACTGAACTTTTAATATTCCAGACAAAAAAGGATCTCCTCTACTCTGAAAAACTGAATCACAACAAATAAGCTAAGCCTAGGTCAAAAACAGCAGTATCGGCGGGGTCTGTTTGTGCCCAGGTATTTGCTTGGATTGTGGTGTAGAGATTTTTTTGTTTGTGAGTGCAGGCTTCCAGATAATTGACAGTCTGGTGGAGTCATCTCTTCTATTCATACTATCAGGTCTTTTATCAATCTCTATGGGTTCTCTGATAATTCTGTAGCTGGGCTTTTCTATAGTAGCTAGGGTTTTGGCATCATTGAAGTCAATGCTATGACCTTTGGCTTTCATGTGTTGGACTAATGAGGAAGTGTATTCCAGCTTTTATACTGCATTTTTGTGTTTATCAAGGCGGGTACTTATCCTCCTATTGGTCTGTCCGATGTATGTGGCAGAGCATGATGCGCAGGGTACTTCATATATGCCTTGGTTTTCTAGGTCAATTTTATCTTTGGGGTTTCTTAGGATGGCTGTTATTTTTTTGTACATTTTGAAGGCAATCTTGACGTGATGCCTGTGTAATATCTTACTGATTTTGTCTGTTTTACCTCTTAAGTAGGGCAGGACAGCTATTCCATAGGTCTGTTCATCTTCTAAGTCTCTCTCTCTCTCTCTCTCTCTCTCTCTCTCTCTCTCTCTCTCTCTCTCTCTCTCACACACACACACACACACACACACACACACAGTGTCTCATACACACACACACACACAAATATGGTGCAATATATAATATATACAATACAATACACAATGTATTTTGTGAGTGTGTATTATTGTATATATTGCATATATATTGTGTTGCATATATTGCATATATATTGTATTGTATACATATTCTATATTTATTGCTGGATGAAGGCGTCTTTTGCATGTTCCCAACCAATACGGTCCTGAGCTTTCTTTTGCCAATTGGGCCCACAACACTTTCTGATGTTGTCAATCCATCTTGTTTTTGGTCTCTTTCTTTTGATCAAGTGGGATCCATTCTATGACTGCCTTGGTTCACCTGCCTTCAGTTCTTCTTGCTATGTGACCAGTCTGTTTCCATTTCAATTTCCATTTTGCTCTCTTGATGATATCATATACCTTCATTGGTTCTCAAATCCATGTGCAGATCATCATATCTTATCCTGTAAGGCTGAGCATGTATCTTTCTGTGGCTCTTTGCGCCACTTGTAGTTTTGTATTGATTGTGAGTTTAGCGTCCATTTTTCATCAGCATATGTTAGTATAGATAGAACACACTGATCAAAAACTTTTCTCTTCAGGAATAAAAGGAAGTTGTTCTTGAAAATTATGCTTACAGTAGCTTGCTGAATGCCTGCCAACCACATTTAACGCACCATTCAATTTCCTTTATTATATCATCTTCCATTGAGATCCACTGGCCAAGGTTTATGTAGTGGTCTACTATGTCTAGTTCCCCCTCCCTCCCTCTCCTTCCTTCCTTCCTTCCTTCCTTCCTTCCTTCCTTCCTTCCTTCCTTCCTTCCTTCCTTCCTCCCTCCCTCCCTTCCTTCCTTCCTTTCTTTCTTTCTTGAATTTAGTAAATATAACCTGGCTCTCTTTCAGGTTTATTTGTAAGCCGATTTTTGTAGCTGTTCTGGGTCTTGTGAGAAGAGAACCATATCAACTGCAAATTTTAAGTGATTTAAATAGGCACCATTGATTTTTACTCCATATTTTGCCCAGTCTTGTTTGCAAAATACTTCAAGTATTCATTCATACACACACACACACCAAAAGTGTTATATATAGATTGATGTACTGTATGTATAATACTATTATTCATTGATTTTATCTGGTTATAATCAACTACACTAAACCATTTCACAATTTTACCAGTAGGATCTTACAAGGCTTGGTTAATGTCAACACAGAAATATGAGTAATAGTTTACTACCTCCTAATCTTTTTCAACAATGTCAGCACAAATAAGGAGCAAGCCCAAACCTTTAAGAGTCCGGAAGAGAATAGGGTCAGAGAGCGGTCCAATTCCTTTGGCATTTCGAGCTTGTATTCTGAAGTAATATACTGTATCCAGATTCAGCTCCATAATTTGATGCGTAAGTCGGTCTCCACTGATGGTCTCCATGATCCAATCATCAATGGGGGAATTCTTTTCCAAGGTGTAGAACAGAATGTAAGCTGTAAAATATAGAAGCACATGCCATTCTTCTCTTTTTACTCACATCTTTGCATTTAGTAAGTGGAAATGTCAACGCTTGTACAGAGTCAGATCGAACCCAGTCTCAATGGTGTGAAAATTACTTTCCAATTTCAACAGTGTTATAAATCGACTTACCATTAGTATTCTTTTACAAGTGTATCTGAAAGGGTATTTTTGTATGTGTGGAGTTGGTGCCTTGGAGTCAGTTTTAACTTCTGGCAACTCTACAGACTTAGCAACAGTTGTTTCTTTAAGTGGTTTGCCATTGCCTATATTCTAGGGACCAAAGAGTAGGACTGGCCTAAAGTCACCATTTGCTTTTATGTCTAAGAGAGGACTAGAATTTGCAGTGTCCCTGGTTCTTGTCCAGTACCTTTAGACACTAAACCAAAGTGGCTAAGATGTATTACTCAAGTGTAATTCACTGAAACTCCTCATCCATACATGCTACTCTTGGGCTGCAAATTGAACTATGTTAATTCCTGCTTGCTGAACTAGAAGCTTAATGTTAAATTCATAGATCTGAATCATGCAATTTTAGTTATCTTTATCCTTCCATCCATCATCTATCTAGACTGCTCAGGACTCAGAGTCCAAAAAGTGCAATGGAATTTACAGGAGAACAAATGCAGTAGCTTTTCTTGAGATAGTATGGCTGCTTTAGGGCATTACAGTTGAACTCCAAAGCACCTTTTCAAGATTTAACCGAAAACCAATAGAATAATAATTATTGCAGCACTTCACATCTTATTTTATGATTAATAAAGCTCCTTAAATGAATACAGATGCAACTGAACTGAAAGTTGTCCTAAGCAGACAATGTCCCAGAAGTTCCTTGTATGAAGCAAGCACAGTGTGCTCTTTTGCGTGACTGCTCCAATCCATCAGTCACAAAAAAGCAATCTTTTTGCGACTAGAAGCCACACATTGAGGAGAACTATCCAAGGGTTGTGGGACATGGACATTTTTCTGTAGGCTAGTTGTGTCAGCATTAAGATAAAATAATTCTGTTATGTCTAGTAGAAATATGTGGGACTTAAACTCACATTTCCTTTCCCCTCCCCGCCCCATCCATTTAGTTCCTTTCCTTTCCCCTTTTATCTTCCTTTCCCTTCCCCCCACTTCCCTTCCTTTCTCTTTCCTTTCTCTTCTTTTCTCTTCTCTTTCTCCTTTTATTTTCCCATTCCATCCCATCTCATCCCATGTTTGGCTGTCAAATTTTGATGACTTGAACTTAGGATTTTGTGGCTTGTAAAAATGGGTCAAAAGCTACAAATAATGCAACCCATAGCTTTCAAACTACCATATCTTTGTCTTACACAACATAACAAATTAAGTAGGCCAGGAGAAGGCATGGTGTTATGCATAAAAACTTCTACAAGCACCTAAAAATTCAACACATCCACAAGTATTTTTTCCATTTCATTTGGCGCCTGTCAGGTTAAGGTAGATGGATGGCCAAATCCTATTAGAAAGGTAATCATTGCCTTTGATATGGGTTATTCATGTGGAACAATGCACAGATGCCAGCATTTATGAAGACCTAAGGGCCATCCCTTTGTATAGAAAAACACACATGGATTTCCCACTAAGTAATTCTCTTGCCAAGTTGCTTGAGTGTACATGTTTCGTTTTTGAGATAAACCCTGCAAGGATCTTAGCCATTCATAAGGAACTGAAATACTCCCACATTTTATCTTATGGCTCCCTTGTTTTCAGCCTCTAACCATTCCACTCAGCTGTGAAATGAGAAGATTTGGGCAGCTTGGTGTGGCAAGTCAATAGGGAAGAGTTGCATGGCATCCTGCTTACCTTTCAGCAACCTTTTAAAATTGTGCCCTCAGTCAGAAACCACTTCAAAGAATGGTAGCATGCATAAGTTTGTCAGACTTAGTATGATACTTCTTGTAGCAGTGTAGCATATCATTTTTATTTCATATGCACTTATATTTAAGGTAAGTCTGAATCTGTAAACAAATGTGTGTGAATGATAATGGTATGACAATCATGATCTTATATCAGCCTTAACTGATATTGGCAGTATTGGGTACTGCAACTTGAACTAACAGCTCTTCCATCTTCAAAAGGATCTTAGAAAAGAAGAGATGATATAATGATATGTGGATAAGATCTTGGGAGACTGGGCAAGGGAAGATGCTGCCAAGGGAATGATGAGATAAGAGCACCCTTTGAATGGTGTGGGAGTAGGAATGGATTTACAGA
Organism: Pseudonaja textilis; assembly: GCF_900518735.1. Next base: position 3,941,967 of record NW_020769310.1, on the reverse strand, counting down.
GGAGAAAAAAAAATGCAGACTACAGGAACCAGGAATAAGACCACACCTAGAGTACTGCATCCAGTTTTGGTCACCACATTATAAAAAAGTTGTTGAGACTCTAGAAAAAGTACAGAGAAGAGCAACCAGGATGATTAGGGGAGTGGAGACTAAAACATATGAAGAACGGTTGCAGGAACTGGGCTTGGCTAGTCTAGTGAAGAGAAGGACCAGGGGAGACATGATAGCAGTCTTCCAATATTTGAGGGGCTGCTACAGAGAGGAAGGGGGGTCAAGCTATTTTCCAAGGCCAGACAAGGAATAATGGATGGAAACTGAACAAGGAGAGATTTCACCTGGAAATAAGGAGAAATTTCTGACAGTGAGAACAATCAACCAATGGAGCAGCTCGCCCTTGGAAGTTGTGTGAACATCATAACTTGAAATTTTCAAGAAGAACTTTCTCCCATCTGTCAGAAATGGTATAGGGTCTCCCGCTTGGGCGGGGCATTGGACTAGATGACCTACAAGGTCCCTTCCAACTCTGATTATCTGTTATCCTCAGGTGACCCTCAGGACACAGATAAACCTCCAAGTGCTTCAACAACTCTATAAAAGGATATAAATGACCAGCTGTCTGCAAGGAATATAAATCCTTCCATTCCCCACTATCCTATCAGAGCTGAAAAAGCTTCTTGGAGAAGTGAAATGTCTTCAAAAGAAAAGAACAACCAAGAAAGTCCAGTTGCCTCCTGAAAAAGCACCTTTGGAGCAACCATGACCAGGATGACTGAGAATCTCTACAGACTTTCTGGATCAGATAAGAGATAACAGAGCCTGCAACTCGATAGTAGGTAGGGCAAAACTAAGATGATATCCGCCCTATATCCTGGGCTGTAAAGGAAATGGAGTGGGGGAAAGGACTGTCCTTTCAAACTTGGAAGATTCTGTCAATGAAACTTTATAATAAAGTAGAATTAGCTCACCTGGTTGTGATTTCTATCTTGCAAGGGATCTTGCAAGTCTTAAAGTACAGTCCTCACACCTGTCTCCTTACAGCAGGGGTATCCAAACTTGGCAACTTTAAGACTTGTGGACTTCAACTCCCAGAATTCCTCAGCCAGTTATGCTCCACAAGTCTTACAACTCTGCCTTACAGCCTAGGGAAGGTCTCTTTTGAGCCTCTTCCCTCACCCACTATCAAGTTGTGGTCTATGTTGCCTCTTATCTGATTGTTTCATTGGCAGCATTTCTTTGTTCAGTCTCCCAAGGTCCTTCTTATATACCATCAAGGTTGACCATTCTGATGTGTGGATTGATGCACAATTAACCCAAACCACAGGAACATCATTACTAATAAAGTTATTTCAATAAATGGGTGTTCTTGTATATATGGCCTGAAAATTCATCAACAGTATATACTATAACATCTCTAAAAGTTCCAGAGTAAAAGAAGAACAAATTAGGTATAAATTAGGAAAGGTCCAGGACTGTATGGGTCAAGAAAGCCTTTATCTAACTATTACTGTAGGCTTTAATAAGACATAATAAGACATGAACTAAGAGTTTGACCATTTCAGTGATAAGAATTGTTGAAACTTTCCAAATGTCTAGAATTTAAAACTAGCAAGTTCCTGTGGTTGTATTAATAAAAGTCCTTAAAGGAAGTTTCTCACTGACAAATAATTGCATTGGTTTTTTTATTTGTGTGATTATAAATGTGGATAGTTTTATAAGTTGCAAAGTATTTCGCATAATAGAAATACTGCTGTCTCTTCATAGTCTACAGGGATCATTTAACTACATTATTAGATCTTTTTTTCTTTCTTTTTAAAAGCCTCATTCTATTTTTCATAGCAAATTAACATGACCCGTTCCTAATGGATATCCTAATTAGGCATAGTTTTTAATAGCAATGTTTTGTCAGCTAAGATCAGTCATTTGTGTACTATTCATTAAATCCAGTCCTTTGTCAGTCAGTATTAAGGGTTTTGAGATGATCTGTGCTTTAGTTTCTTATTATCCAGTTAAAAAATCCACCAATAAATTCATGTGTCAATCTGGACATCCTGTCATTATCTATATTATGTTTTATGTTATTGGCCAAACAACTTGCTTATTATGAGCTGTCCCTAATTGCTACCGAGTAACACTATCTACAGACCTTTGCTCTGAGGGGCTACATTATTTTACAGTGTAATCATTTTTTCTTCTAGAAAAAAAAAATGAAGGGCTTATTGTCCTCAACTCTTGTCATGTTTATATGGAATTAATTACTAGAATTTTTTTTTTTGCAAAACCCCCCTTCTCTGTAAAAACAAAAACAGCTGAGATAATATATTGCCCCAAATGGCTATTTTTGTAAAAGGGGATGCCATCTCTGCATTCCACAGAATTCTCCTGAATTTCTTAACAAGTATTATTTGATTGCAATTATTATTGCAACCCTCTTTTCTCTAGGGGTTGAAAGTGAAATACATAAAGGTCCTGCCTTGTTTCTGTAGTAATCTGGTGTAATTGGTTGGGTTGAGAGAAAACTACTGGCTGAAAGTCATTTAAAGAGCTTCTCCTTCAAAAAGAGGTCTTGACCCTGAGATTCCATAATCAAAGTCAACTTCAATGGGTATCAGTGGTATGTTTCTACATGATTGCTGAAGGTCAGCTCTGAATTCAATAAAATATAGTTAGCCCAGAGAGTGGAAAAGCTACACTGTGAATAGATGCAGGAATTTAAAGCTTATTGTGCTCTTTTGAACTGATGGGTTATGTCCATTTTCATTTCAGATCAAGTATCAAATATCAGCCCTAACCTGACATGGGTGAAGCCATCTTGGCACCTCATTACTGCTACACTAGAGCTAAGGAGGGGGGAAATTAGAGATAGCTAAGGAGGGGGGAAATTAGAGATAGCTGGGCTTGTGTAGTGCAAATAAAATTCTTTCTCAAGACTTTCTCCTGGAAATCAAGGACATTCTCACACCTGGCTGAAGGAAGGAGGCGTGATTTCACCAGACTAGTGGATGCTGCACTGATTGGGCCATGTCACTGATTGTTTGGGTTTGAGGGGAAAACTTTTACTTTTAATTAGGTGAAAACCAAGGGGCCTCTCAGAGTTGGTTTTGTGCCAGTTATGTGCCAATATGGTATTTCCAATAAAGCTATTCTTTGAGGAATCCACCTGCCTCGCAGTTCTTGCTTGCAATGGATTTATTACTTGGAATCCTGACATCCTGCTCAATTGTCTTGAGTTAAGATGTCAAAGGTACTTCAAATGCTCTCTTTCTAAAGAAACTTCTGCTGTCAAAATCATATACTAGAGAACCAGTTTGGTTTAATGGTTAAGGCACCAGGCTACCAACCAGGAGACTGTGAGTTCTAGTTCTACCTTAGGCATGAAAGCTGACTGGGTGACATTGGGCCAGTCACTCTCTCAGCTTAACTCACCTCACAGAGTTGTTGAGGAAAATAGGAGGAAGGAATATCCGGTATGTTAGCCACCTTGAGTTATATATCAAAATAATAAAGGTGGGATAAAATAAACATTTCACTAGAGGGCAGAGACCTTTTACTTTGCATTTAGAGCCAGGGTGGTGCAGTGGTTAGAATGCAGTCTTGCAGGCTACTTCTGCTGACTGCCGGCTGCTTGCAATTTGGCAGATCAAATCTTACCAGGCTCAAAGTTGACTCAGCATTCCATCATTCCCAGGGGGATAAAATGGGGATCCGGATTGTTGGGGGCAATATGCTGACTCTGTAAACTGCTCAGAGAGGGCTGTAAAAGCACTCTGAAGCGGTATATAACTGTAAGTGCTATTGCTATTCAATTTGTCTACTCTTTTATTGTAAAACTACCGATGTAATAAGCTTGGTTTAACTTTTAGGATCCAGACTTTACCAGAGAACTGGTTTGAAGATAACTAAACTAAATGAAATATCATGAATCCAAACTCAAATGCAACCACCTGCCATGCTTGATGATCAGCTTGTTATTCTTTCTATCTATTTTCTGCACCATCTGTATCAAACTTAAAAAGAAGGGCATCTAACTATAAATAGATCACCACATATTGCTGGCTCAGTAGATCCCAAAGAAAGATGACTCAACTCATTGTTAACACTAAGTATAAGAAATTATTTAAATGAGGCTTGGAAGCATTTACCCCCAGATTCTGCTGGCTAAGGTTTATTTTTAAGAATACGGTGATCTAAATATGTAGCAGCCCCGTGCTTCTTAATTATGGCTTTGCAAGAAGTTAAAAACTTGTTCTACAGTGAACTTAAATCAGCTCTAAATGGTATGTAGCATAGAAAGTGATGAGCGCTGAAACATCAAATAAGTTTTTGCAACCGATTATCATTAATGAAATAAAATTGCAGATGTATGAAATGTCCATTTTTGAAAACAAAACAAAACGAAAAACAGATGCACACTACTGGTGAGACTTAAAATAGGAAACAGAGAGAACTTTTAGACTTAAAGTATGTGAGGGTTATCAGTGAGTTGAACAGAAAACCATAAACCATCTGAAAATTTAGAGCTTTATAAAATTAGAGTCAAGTATATTTCTACATTAATGAGGATACTGCTAAAAGCTCTGTAGTTAAAGTGCTAAGAATTAACAGCTCGTATGAAAGACGTGGCTTTTTTCCTTATTTATTTTGCCTGAATTGCACAAAGATACCACATGCACCTCTGTTGTAATGGATCTCTACCCTTAGCCTTCTGGAGGGTTGTGAAGATTTGGCTGTCAAGCACAGGAAATTGGGAGCCAAGGCAGTTCAATGAATATGGGTTTATTGCATGCTAACACTCTCTACAGGAATCTGAACTGCTATTGGTCAAAGCAAATTGGTGCTACGTAGATAAGAGTCAACAGAATTCGAGAAGGGCTGGACTTAGATCCCTTGTGGCCATGAAGAAATTTAGAGACTGATGCACTTGACCCCTCCCTTAAGCTCAGCCTGGTCATCTACTACATCAGGTCTTCCTTCAAACATTGCACTAGGATGGAGGTTGAACTGTAAGGATTTTTGATCTAGCAATTGGGGATGGAGGGGGGGAAGTGTGATAGAATTTGCATATGCAGGAGGGGGAGAGTTTGGCAACATAGTTTTCCCAGAAAAAGTCCCAGATTAAGAGTCTGTCCTGAGCTGGAAATGGGGAAGATGAAGAAGTTTATCCTAATATTTCTCAGGATATATCCATTAAGGTAGACAATTATAGCTTTAGTCTGGCAAGATTCTGTCCATAAGGTACAAGCAAATAAAGGATTGAGCTTGATTGGATTTCACTGGGTGATCTCTGGCCCTGACTGGAAGGGACTTTTGTTTTTAACCAAGTTTTTTTTAATGGATTACCGTAAGTCCCCTAAAGCTAGGCAGCCATATAAGTCCTGTAAATAAATAAATAGGCAAAAGGTAATTTGCCACTGGTATCTAGGGACAGCAGAAATAGATCTTTTGCCCCGTACAGCTCATTTACAAACAGCAGCTTTTTTTTTTCTTCTTCTCCTCCCATTTTAAAAACTCTTTTGGGAAATATTAGCCAATATTTTGTGCCTGGTATTTTTGTCCTAGTTTCACGTAGGAGAATCCCAATAATTCCAGATGAATTCCACTACAGATCCTACTGAGAGTATTGTTTGTTTGTATGTTTGTTTTCTGGCAGTTCTATGATGGGAAGTAAATATTTCTCTTTCCTGGCTCTCTTTCAAAAAATACAGAAGGCTGAGGTTCTTGGGTGATTTCTTTTTTTTTTATCCCCTTCCCTTTTCACCTAGTGAGTTTATATGGTCATTCCCAGGAAGAGTTGTGGTACAGACCTTTTAAACCCCAGGCCTCTCTGTCTCATCTGCTGAGAAGGAAAGAAGATACAAAGCTCAAGAGACTTACCAGTAATTTTCCCATTGGCTTCTAGCGGAGGTTGCCAGCTGACAATTACAGCTCGAGGTTTCCCTTCACGGGTAATGACTGTCAAATCCTTGGGAGCAGAGGTCGGGGCTTACAGAAAGACACAAGCCCAGAAGATTGGGAGGGAAACACAGAAGAGGACACATTAATACAATAACGATTCCATCTACCATACCATGAAGTGTTGTACAAACTAGACATTCTTGCTAATAAAGACATTCTTAAGCAAGGACAACGCAGAAGCTGTTAACATATTTGCAACTTTGGAAACTTGTGTTCTGGCCTAGAGGTAGTCCTTGATTTATGACCACAGTGGGGACTGGTATTTCCTTCACTAAGCGATGTGGCTGTTAGTGAGTTGCATCCAATTTTATGGCCCATTTTGCTGTGATCGTTAAGAGAATCATGCAGTCATTAACTGAATCCGGCTTTCCCAACTGATTTGTTGGAAGCCCTCGGAGAAGATCATAAAGGGTGATCACATGACCAAGTGGCCAATTTTAATTATGTGACCATAGGGGCATTGTGATGATTGTAAGTGTAAGGACTTATCTCAAGACTTAAAATGGACACCTAACATCAAAAACATCATCAAAAAAGCACAACGAAGAATGTTCTTTCTGTGTCAACTCAGAAAGCTCAAACTGCCCAATAAATAACTGGCCAATAAAGAATTATTCTATTCTATTCTATTCTATTCTATTCTATTCTATTCTATTCTATTCTATTAACTGTTGTAACTTTGAACGGTAATGAAATGAATGGTTGTAATTCAAGGAATGCCTTACATATAAACCCAAAGATCTTTGTGCTTGGTTATTTACAGACAAGACATGCTGAGCAGATGAGAGACACATCTATATATATTATATCATTGGTTTCTTTCTTTAATCTCTATTATTATACAAGATTCTCAAAGTTGGCTTGAAACTTATATTTAAAGAACGCTTATCAAAGATTTGTCAATGGACTAAAAAGATCCAATGACTGTGTTATTCCAGTCCTATGCCCTGGACATATATGCATTTTTTATTAACTACTAGGATGAAGAGCTGGAGAAAACACTGATCAGATCTGAAGATGACATGAAACTGAATGAGGCAGCTAATAGCTCAGAAATCACTAATATTTTTTTTCTCTTTAGCTTAGAAAAATGACAATGAAGTTTGGGAAGGCCAGAAATGGGTCTCTGGAGCCCGGAACACTACTAGTTTTTTTCATTAGACTAGACATTCCAGTAATCTCCTCAGTTATGTCAAGATGCCTTTACCATTTATCTTTTCTTCCATTTTCCTTAACTTGGTTAAATGTTGACATTGTTTACCCTACCATTCAACTTGGTGTAAATCTGTTTATCTCCTAACATATACATTTGTTTTCAAGCACGATTTCATGCCATTTCAGCACCAACCTGTTTTGTGAACTTCTAAGCTTTTCCCTGTATTCATTTTACAAGCACCTCCTTTTTTTTCTATAAATGATATTTGTATAAATAATTTTCTCCAAACTAAGCATTCATGTTCCTATATCCACAGAAGGACAGTATTGCAAAACAACAACAACAGGAGTAGCACAAAACTCTTAACTTTTTATATACTTTTATATGAATTTTATCAACAGACATATGAATTTGATTAATTCATACATTTCAAAAGGAAATGTTGCCTTCAGCTGAACTCCACATTTCAACAGCCTGGTCTTAAGGAGCTCACATGATAAACACAAAGAGAAATTTTGCATGTTGACAAAATAAGCTGCTAGGTCAAAGCACCCTGAAGGCTAAACCTAAATTAATAATACATTTGGAAATATTTTTTTAGCAGTGTTAAAATTTTCCTCCATGTACCAGCCTTTTTTTATTTGTCAAGCAAGTATTAGATAACAGGTATAAGTATAAACATGGCTATGAATACATGAAATGGATACAAGTAAAAAAAAAAGAAATAATAGGACAGGGATGGTAGGCACATTGATGCGCTTATGCATGCCCACTCAGATCTCTTAGGAAAGGGGTGAGGTCAATAGTAGAAGTTTAAGGTTAAAGTTTTTGGGGTTTGGGGAAGAAACCACAGTCAAGTAGAGTATTCCAGACATTGGCCACTCTGTTGCTGAAGTCGTATTTCCTGCAATCAAGTTTGGTGCAGTTTACCTTGAGCTTGTATCTATTGTGTGCTCTTGTATTGTTGTGGTTGAAGCTGAAGTATTCTTGACAGTTAGGACATTGCAATAGATAATTTTATGTACTATACTTAGATCAGACGGAACGCGGCATAGTTCTAGGTTGTCTAGGTCTAAAATTTCAAGTCTGGTGGCATTTTAACCAGTGTTAACATTTTCCTCCATGTATCAGCCTTCTTCGTTCTCTTTGCAGAGTATACTTCCACTTAATGTTTGCAAATAGAGAAACTTCACTGTTAGATAAGATCTTGATAAGAGCAGAAGTATCCACAGAGGATGGAAAAAGTCAAGGGAGGGTCATTTGAAGCTCCACCCATTTTGACATGTGTTGTGGACCTCTGCTTGTTGACCTCCCTGAATAAAATTACTTGCTATCCTGTGACTATGATAATGTGACTCTTGACAGTCTTCCCATCTTCAATATTAGTAGTTTTGTAGAATATTTTGTAAGAAAGACAGCTGTCATCCTAACTGAAAAAAAAATCCAACTGAGGGGTTAATGTCTCTAGCATTCCTTTCAGGTTGCTTTCAGGTTGCTAGTTTCAGATTTCAGGTTGCTAGTTTTAGTGGGACGGACTTGATACAAAGAGATAGCCATGCATTAGGTGAATTTACTAAGCAGAAATGATGACTATAACCCCACCTACTATACATCCCATGAATAGTAAATTTGGAATAATTAAACATCTGTAGCTTTAGAGTTAACACATGATCAATAATTTGGGTATAAGAATACAAATAAATTTGGGGTTAGAGTTGAAGAATAGCCAATCACTTTTATTTTTAGAATGATTCCATGCTTTCTTCTTCAAAATCACCATGTTTGCACACATTTCAAATCTTTTTAAAGGTAAAGCATAACGTGATATGATATTTGGAAATGGCTTAAATGACAGTGGTTTGAAACAAATACATAAATTAAGTGTTGCCTGATACTTGTAGACTTGGTCACATATTTAAAGCCTGATAACTTTACATAAGAAAAAAAAAGCACTGAAAAAAATGAGTCTTTACGAGTTTGAAAACAGACCCTTAATTCTTCTTATAAGTATTAGTATAGTATGCTGACTTCAACTCCATTAGCAATTATTAATACAATTGTAATTATTATCGCCATGAATTTCTATATGCTTTAAATCATGGTAGATATCAACTACCACTTAGCAGCAGTAAAAAAAACAAAAGGACCTTTATTTATTTATGACATCCAATATGGGAAGTATCCCTTGTATTAATGTATTAGTGTATTAATACAGTGTATTAATTTAGCCTTAAAATAAATAGAAGCTGCTAAATAAACTGTCTGCTGCCTTCTAAAAAAAAAGATCCAAAAAAAAACAATTTATTTTTAATACTATTTATGATATATTGCAATCTGTGTGGACAGAACAAGGAAATGTTTTTTTTAATATAATCAAGCTAAGCATCAAATCTAAAAAAAAACAAAACATTACAGTTTTCTAAAGACCTACCTGCTTCATATGTCGTAGCATGAGCTGTCATGCTCCATGTACTTGACCTCCGACCTTTGGTCACCATGACAGAGAACTCATACATGGTATTTGGCTTAAGACCAGACACGGTATGGCTCAAGGCTGTTGTATCTGCTGACTAGAAAGAAAAAGAAAAGAAAAAGGGGTGTCTTTAAAGCTCAATCATACTGGAAACCACTAAAGAGACCATTTCTCCCACATTTTTCATTTTCCTCAAAACTTTCCATTCCTGTGAGGTTCTTGATTTATTGCACTTGATCCAAACTCAAAAATGGTTTGTGTCTGAAACATTAGGGATCAGTGTTAATCATGGTGGTCAACCTCTTCTTGATTGAGCTACTGCTTCTACAATTCTGTCATCTCCAGGGATAACACTCGATGCTTTGTTATGAATAAACCAGTTGAATTCCTAGTGATTATTTTCCCCCTGAGTCTGCCAGCCTTAGATGGCTTACTGCTATGTCCCAAATTGTCATTATGAGTTATAATGGAG
>NW_020769310.1:3894661-3931904 GCF_900518735.1 Pseudonaja textilis | reverse complement strand
TCCTTCCTTCCTTCCTTCCTTCCTTCCTTCCTTCCTTCCTTCCTTCCTTCTCTTAGTAAGGAACAAAGCCCTCTTCTATTGGCTTCCATTTTCCATTCCTCGGTTTCGTGTTACTATAAAATATCAGGCCGACATCTTTCCTTATTCTGAATTGCCTTCAGGATAGAGACTATCAAGGTAAGGCAGGCAAGAGAAGGATAAGAAAGTAAAATAAAAGTCTCTTTTAAAATAAATGAGCAGCACTTCATAATAGTAAAACACTTGTATTTCACCCCACATTCTTCTTCTCCCAATTTGCTTCCTGGAAGGATTGTAAGTGTATCAAACTTGGAAGAGTAGATTAGATTAAAAAAAATAACTTTTAGCAATGCAATAATGTGTAAAAAATGTATTGCTATCTTTTAAAGAAACAACAATGATAAAACACAGACAATTTTTTTGACATCCTGTAAAATGTGATTTGGGTCCATGGCATTCACTTAAATGAAGGAATTTTAAAATCTTTGCTAGAATCCCTTTCCAACAAGACCATTTTGAGCATCCTTTATACATATTTAATCAAATACATGAAAATAAATCATTATACTAGTAATTTTGGCCAAATAGGTTTATCTATTTGTGTTTGTGTATATGTGTGTGTATGCATATGCACATCAGTTATGGTAGTGCACTGGTTAGAATGCAGTATCACAGGCTAACTCTGCCCACTGCTAGGAGTTCAATCCTGATCGGCTCAAGGTTGACACATCCTTCCATCCTTCTAGGTTAGAAAAATGAGGAACCAGATTGTTGGGGGCAATATACGGACTCTGTAAACCACTTAGAGAGGGTCATAAAAGCACTGTGAAGTGGTATATAAGTCTAAGTGCTATTGCTATTGCTATATACACAAGCATGACATTTGTACAAGTGTTAGTCAAAGTGGACAAAATTGCATTATTCTTTTTAATTATAGAATAGTACAGTTAGATAAGGGAATTTTAAAGTATTCATACTTATTTTCTCTTATTTTCATTTTATTTAAACTCAAATCAAAGAACCATTTGAATATGACAAATTTAATTTTAAAGCACGTCAACCAATGATAGAATAAGAAAAAAGCACATAAAGTAAAGGAGCATCAGCGCAAGAATGTGATATCATTCAATATTAAAAGCATACAGAATATACATGAGCATAGGTCAGACTTAGGAAATAGTCATGTTTTTTGAGACTTTTTGATAGTGATACATCCCTTATGATTAGGAATGATTATAATAATGTAAAATAAAATAACTGAAATCTCAGATTTCTTTGACAACATCACTTGTCCTCATGAATTTTTGGATCAATTTGAAAGTCATACCAGTCACAATCTATCCTATCCGATGAAATACTTCAATGGTATCCAAAGCTGCTATACCATTAGGATTCAAAGCATGAAAGTTCCTAGAAAACAACAGCGAAAAAAAGGACTATTGGCTCCATATCCTGCTTATAGGCTTCTCATAGGTCATTGACCATTGCATGAAGATGCTTTTGGTGTGATAAAACTTGGCTTTTCCTAAATTCAGTGTCAACTCTGAAGCAAACCGGGCTGAAGCCATCTTGTGCTGCCTGACAATTGCCAGGAAGCCTGAGGAAAGAAGGGGAGGGGGGGAAGGAGATAGCCCAGCTTATAGTCAAAATAAAAAGTTTTCCTGTCAGAACCAAGGTCATCATAATGGGTGGCTGGTGAAGGAGGAGAGGAGCCTGCAAGCTATATTCATTGGAGAATGTGACTGATGATACTGGGGAGGGTGGGAAGTTTTATTCTTTAATTAGGGGAAAACCATGGGAACTTTCAGAGTTGGTTTTTACCGGCTTTGCCGATATGATGTATCCAATAAACATGTTCTTTGAGGAATCTACCTGCCTCAGAGTTCTGATTTCAATGGGTGCATTACTTGGAACACTGACATTCAGATTTTCAGAAGAAATTTACTTTTTATTTATTATGGGCATGAATACTTAAGAGAAAGCCAGTTTGATGTAGTGGTTAAGACACATTAGTCCAAACAGTTTGTATAGTGGTGAAGGTCATGGCCTAGAAATGTGGAGAATGTAAGTTCTAGGCCTCCCTTAAGCAGGAGAGACCCCTGGATGACTTTGGCCTCAGCTCACCGGGTTGCCAGGAAAATAGAAAGCAGGAGATTTAAGTATGCTTATCACATTAAGTTGACCAAAATATATTTTAAAAGATGGGATAAAAATACCATAATCACCATCTTCATGAAATCTTACCCCTTTCCAAAATCTGACAATTTGGCAAAAAAAGAGAGAGATCTGCCTAATGAATATCTTCCTTCACATTGGGTTTGTTGCATTTCTCAGTATATAGCCATGATGGCGAACCTATGGCATGTGTGCCAGAGGTGGCATGCAGAGCCATTTGTGCAGACACGCGAGCCCCAACCAAACTTACCTGCACTGCACATGCGTGCGCCTCCCAGTTGATTTTTGGCCCGTTTCAGGCTGTTTTTGCCCTCCCGGAGGCTCGAAGGAAAGCCTCTGCAACCTCGGGAGGCCGAAAAATGGGCCTTCCGGAAATACCAGAAGTGCCAAAATGGGCCTGTTTTCAGCCTCCTGAGGCTCCAGAGCCTTCCCTCGAGCCTCTGGGAGGGTAAAAACACAACAAAAGGAACACCACAACAAAAAGATTCACCATCGCTGGCATATAAGGAGCCTCGGTGGTGCAGTGGTTAGAGTGCAAGGTACTCCTACTGCAATTTGGCAGATCGAATCCCACCAGGCTCAAGGTTGATTCAACCTTCCAGCCTTCTGAGGTGGGTAAAATGAGGATCCAGATTGTTGGGGGCAATAGGCTGACCCTGTAAACTGCTTTGAGAGGGTTGTAAAGCACTATAAAGCGGTATATAAGTGTTATAGCTATATAGTAAATGGAGAAAGGACAGGGATTATTTTTTTAATCCATGGAGAAACAACCATCAATCTGATCCCAATGGGAGGAATCTCAGAGGGAGGACAGATTCTGGATCTAATTCACGAAATCAGACAACCTCTGAGAGATGTTGAAGACTACAATTCTACCCTCAAGCTAACAAAGTTCTGCATTTTTGTTGTGCTTGGAAAAAAATAAGCTCTTAATTGGGGGCAAGAAATGACAATGAAAAGGAGACAGATGAGCTAATGAACAGAGCTCTGACATTTTTGCATTCTTCCTAGAGACCTAACATGGGAACAATGGATCAAACTGTGAATGTTCATTCCCATGCTTCATCTAGTTTCCTTATGTTTATCCGCTATGCTTGTAACTAATGGAAATGGTCAACTTTTGTTTCTATTGCTTATTTACTGATGGCGCACTGCTGTTTCCAATACACTATTTTGGGGGGGAGGGGGTATCCCCCAAGACATTCTGAGATTATGTTGAAGTAAATATAATTGACTTCAATTCATAACTTCGATATAATAAGATTGAACTAGAACAAATTATATGATGGGGTCATTTTTTTCTTCTGCAATGTACTTACACTTAAAAAAATACTTGAACATTCTTGCAACTTGGTAAGGTTAATTTCCAAGTTGAAGTTTGTGGTTGTTTTTCTGCCAAGGGAAATCCCTACGATTTTTCTTTCTGAGATGATCTGGATAAGAAGAACTCTGATAGCAGTATGGAGAAATTATGAAAGGTTACGTAAATATCAGATACTCCAACTGTCATTATTTATCAGGAATGGGCCTTCTAGTTTGGAGAAATCGAGAGCGTATTTGGTAAATTATACAGATTCCTTCAATTTGACTTTTGATCAACGGTCTTTTAAATATATAACTCTTTGCAAGAGAGATCTGACTCAGTAGTTTTATCTTTCTCTCTGTAGGTGTGCATATGAAATACAACTATTCTGAGAGCAGTGGGGATATACATATACATATATGTGTGTGTGCGTGTATATACATGTACATATACATACACACACCACACATATATACATATACCTTAGTGACTTATTTGGGGGATTTGCACCCCATGCTCAAGCAAGACTGGCAAATGCATCCATACTGCATCAGCATCAGCACTTAGACTTATATACCACTTCACAGTACTTTACAGCCCTCTCTAAGTGGTTTACAGAGTCGCCACCAGATTCTGGTGGCAGAACCTGAAGTAGCAGAAATTCTAAGTAGTTCGGAGAACCAGCAAATACCACCTCTTACTGGCCCCGCCCCCATCTATTCTCTGCCGCCTGAGTCCCAGCTGATCAGTTGGGTCTTCTTTTGTTGTCCTGAACAGGAGAATGGAGCTGGAAAGCAGGTTAGTAGGATGGGGAGGGAATGGGATTTTGCAGTAACCTTCCTACTCCCACTTGGTGGGATTTCACTCCCACCAAGCCATGCCACACCCACTAAGCCACACAACACCCACCAAGCCATGCCCATAGAACTGGTAGTAAAAAAAAATTGAATACCACCACTGGTCAGCACATTGTCCCCAACAATCTGGGTCCTCATTTCACTAACCTCAGAAGGATGGAAGCCTGACTCAACCTTGGGCCTGTCAGGGTTGAACTCCTAGCAGTGGGCAGAGTAAGTCTGCAATACTGCATTCTAACTACTGAGCTACCACAGCTCTCTATTTATGGACCGTTGAAGATGTTATTGAGGAAATTAAAATAGAAACTCCTAGGTACTGATTTGTTTTAGGTAAATCTTTTTTCTTCAGATTTTAGGTTTTTATTTTGTTTTGAATTAAATTTTGTTTTCTTCTGAACCACTGACAGACAGTATATAAAATGCTGCAGTAATGAACAAAATCAGTCATCTGTGGCCAGCTACATTTCTCAGTCTTGGCATTAGCTGAAAAGGAAAATTGCCAAAAATATACATAGTATGCAAGGACAGCTGCACTTTTTGGTTTCTATTTTTTCCCCGATCATAGAATTATGACTTTATAAGACTGCAATGTGTTCCTTTGGCTTGCAATACAGCCACACTGTACTTCCCAAAACTATACAAAAGCTGGAATTATTTATATACTATATTTTTTCTACATATATATTTCTTTGGTCTTACTCTAAAGCCATAAAATAAAGTAAGCATAAATTTCTGCCCCCCTTTTTTTTTCTTCTGAATTTGCAGTTCAGTTTAACTAAATGAAGTTTTGGGGAAAAAAATGATTTTACAATTACACACTAGTTGGGAAAAACGATAGACAAGAGAATACAAGTGAAATGAGCAAAATTTATTTTGACGGATTTATCCATCCCAACAATCAATGCATTTGTAATTTGTAAACAGTGTTTCGATACCGATAGAAAAGAATACTTGTAGTTGTAGGGCTGAACTGTCAGTTCCTCAGTGCTCTTTGAATTTGATGCAGGGGTGGGATTCAACCAGTGTTACTACTGGTTTGGTGAGTGTGTTTTGTGTGTGTGCTATGCACGCACCCATGCCTGACATGCACTGCACATGCGTGTACAGCATTTGCAAAAAAACATCAGCTGTGCCACCCAGACAGCTGGCAAGCACAGTGCGCAGGTGCGCACTTGAAAAGCATCTTCTTTCCTGCTTTTTCAACCTCAGCTGTGCCGCGCAAAGCAGCTGAGGTTGAAAAAGCAGGAAATAAAGGACAGGTAAGAGCCCAGGTGGGCGGATAGGCCAAACAAACAACCAGAAGGTTGTTGAACCGAACCATTTTGGTCTCACCTGCTTTTGGGAGCTACCGGTTCTATAGAACCGGGCCGAACCAGTAGCATCCCACCCCTAGTTTGATGGTTTTCTTGCAGATATTTCAGGACCAAACTAGATAATGAAACAAATTTAGTACTGATGATGTTTAGTACTGATGATGCCGATGATGAAACATCTGCAAGAAAACTATCAAGCACCAAAGGCACCAAAGATCCGATATTTTATTGTTTATATCTTGATTACGCAAGACCTTCCTATCTAAACTATTGATGGCTCATGTAATATTACAGCGCCGTATGGTCTAGATTACAGTAGAATAGAATAGAATTCTTTATTGGCCAAGTGTGATTGGCCACAAGGAATTTGCCTTGGTGCAAATACTCTCAGTGTACATAAAAAAAAAACATACATTCATCAAGAGCCAAGTATTCTCTGCTTCTGAAATTGTGGAATGTGTGATGAACCCTCCATCTCAAACAAATCCAGACAAGGGTTGAGGAAACAATGACTTCCAAGGTCTCACCTTGTATTTAGCATTTGTAGAATAGCTGGTTCTCCATCGCACTGTGTAAAACCGAACTTCTGTGGTCTTCTGATTCTTGGGAACGGAGTTGTCTGCCCAGCTGACCCTCACAGCATCATGGGTTAATGCAACAGCCTGGACACCTACTGGTGGGAGCATGGGGGTGGAGATATCTGGGACTGAGGTAGGGAAATCATCAAGCAAAGGATAAAAATCAACTTCTAATGGGTCAATGGGATCTGGGTCACAAAGCCACCAAAAATGAGCATACCACAAATTAAAAAACAAAGATGTGGAATAGTCAAATAAATTGACAAAACAACCACCAGTGAGATGCACATCACAATGCGTTAAATGTATGAGAATAAGAATGATGGGAGAAGAACATAAGAAGAATAGAGAAAAACAGCCATTAATTGAACAATCAGGGAGAAACAATTGTCACATTATGATGATCAAATTCACTGGGATAAAAGGCACATTTACATTCATATTGAATACACAATTTTCTTCTCTCCTGCCACTCTATTGAATTTGCAACATTTACCTTGCCTCAAACACATGTACATACATTTACAATAAAACCTGAAAATTACACACAAGTTTCAAAATCCCTGCAACATATGGAAGGCATGGCATTGACTTGGAAGCCTTATAAACACAATATACTCCATTATGAAAAATTGGATATGATAATTCAATTGATTGTCTGTGGGAGCAGGCTAGATTCCAGATAGTTGTATTATAAATATAAACCCAACTTACTTACATAGATATATAAATTTAATAAATAGATATTTCAAAGAAAATTATGTGGCTTGGAATAGCACACCAAATGGTAAAAGTAAATAAAATTGTGGAAGGAAGGAAGGGAGAGAGGAAGGGAGGGAGGAAGAAAGGGTGGAAGGGAGGGAGGGAGGGATGAAGGAAAGAAAGAAAGAGAGAGAGAGAGAGGGACGGAGGGAGGGAGGGTGAGAGGGAGCAGCAGCAGCAGGAGTAGATATGTGGGCAAACCAAGGTTTTAAAGATGGCACAGTAATACTAAACAACGTTGAGGCAGTATCAAAGTGACGTGAATATTTGGGAAAATGTAAGAAAATTAAAATGAAAAATTTATCAAGGGCATTTACGGGCTAAATAAAGGTCAAAACATGAAAGGAGTGGTATGCAAGCTCCACCCCTTTCATATGTGCATCACAAGGTTCCAGGGACATACAAAAGGATCGAGAGTTTTCATTGCAACAGTGTGATGCTGCTTTCATCACTTTGATGAAAGCTCTGGTATCTGTGAGTTCTTCTGGTCCAGTTTGGTCCTTTATGAACCGTGCAAATTATGGAATGTGTGCTTTGTTGCAGTTCTGGTTGGAATGAAGGTCCATTTTCCCTGATTTGATGCTGCTAAAATGATTTATGGTTTATGATGCCTAGTTGCTTTGTTCAAAATCTTGTAAACCAAATGCTTGAGGGATAAACAACCCAACTATTTCTATGTATCAGTCAATTTTTGTTTTTGCCTTTGTGGCTTGACAAATTCAGTTGGCCTTATAAAGTCAGGATTGAAAATGTTTCAATCAATAGATGTTACACAGAGGGGGGGGGGAGAAAGAAAGAGACATGTTCTTCCTACTAAAGTCAAAGTAGAACTACAATACTTTTGATTTGTTTAAATTGGAGACCTTTTCTGTTGTACGTAATGATGCATATTATTCAAGGCATAGCTAATGATTTGAAATTATAATGTGAAACATTTTGCGCCTATTCTGAATTCAGACAGATATGAACAGTGCAATTTTCAAGGAAGATTTTAAATCTTTCTTGGGTACAATGGTAGGCAGAAGCAACTCTGATCACCAGCTCTATACAACTCCCCCAGCTTCAATGTTGTGTCTTCTACAGCCTGTCAAGATCTGCTACTGAACGTTTTTGCCATGGTTGTTAAGCAAATCGCTGTAGTTCAGTGAATCAACAGCCATTAAATGAATTAAAATTTGCTTGCTGAAAGCTCTCCGGAAGGTTGCAAATGGCAGTCAATGACTCTGGGTGGATACTGCGACTATTATAAATATTGTCATGGCCCAATAGATCCAAGTTTGGAGGAGGAGGAGGAGGAGGAGGAGGAGGAGGAGGAGGAGGAGGAGGAACCACTAGGGCCATCCAATGGGGATGGCATTCTCCACTGGAATGTTTGAGGACGATGCTGTCCCAGGTTCCTCCGGCATTAGGGGAGATGGTCAACTAGACAGAGAACTGCCTGCCCTCACAAACACAGGTGAAGATCAGCTGCAGACATGCAGTGGGAATGAGAAGTAGCAGATTCCCTCTGATGAGGAACAGCTACCTCCCCCATTCGATCCGAGAGCATGGAGAGTGGAATGGAGGCAAACTCAGATGAGGTCTGCAAGGCTGCTGATGAGGAGGCCATCCTGCCCCTCCTCACAAGGAACACCTGGCTTGA
The DNA here is from genome assembly GCF_900518735.1 of Pseudonaja textilis. The sequence goes on along the minus strand of NW_020769310.1, from coordinate 3,923,256 downwards.
GCTGATTTAATCAGAGGCCAGGGAAGTGTGTCTTCATCAGGAACAATTCTTTTTCTTTGGCACACAATTCCCTGGCCTTGGAAAAACTCTGGTTTGGATTGTGTTTCTGCCTATGGATGCTGAACCTTTCTTGTGGACTCTTGATCTAGCCCTGTGGAGCCTGAACCTTGTTTCTGGATTACAGACTTCCTCCTTGCCTTGTAAATCATCTCTGATGATTACTAGCTTTAGTTTTTGAGACTGTGTTGCAATGACTGTGGGTGGCTGCCTTCAGGAAAGTTTGGGGTGGAGCTTTACTGGCCATTGTAAGGCCATTTGCCATGGGATAGCATGGTAATAGAAGTCTTTATTGTAGCCTGCATCTGTCTAGACCAGCGGTGTCAAACTGGATTTCATTGAGGGCCACATCAGGGTTGTGTTTGACCTCAGGGGGTTGGGGTGGCAGTGGCCAGCTTGATGTCACGTGTGTCAGGGGCACCTGTGGTGTCCTGAATGCTCTGAAGTGAAAACCAGCTCCCAAGCTCCATTTTTGGCCAAAATGGCCTCCTGCAACCTTCTGCCAGCAAAAATGGAGCTCACATGTGGCCCTCGTGAGCTCTGTTTTCGGCTAGGACAGCCTCCTGAAATCCTCTGTCAGCAAAAATGGAGCATGCGCCCCTCCCAAGCTCCGTTATTGCTAGCAGAGGCAAGGCAGGCTGGTCCTTTGCTATTTCTAGAGTAGTCCCATGAGCCAGTTCTAAGCACCCCACAGGCAGGATCCAGACCCCGGACCTTGAGTTTGACACCCCTGGTCTACACAACCTGGGTCATACAAATACATGCCAGTTACCAACTCCTGAATCATGATCATGTGAGCACTGGGTTGCTGTAACAGCCAGAAGTACATGGATGGTTGTAAGTAACATTGTCATACTGTAACTTTGAACAGTTGTTAAATGAACTGTCATAAGTTGAGGACTACCCATATCTCTGATTTTCTTCATAAGCTATTTCTAAAGGTGTAAGTTCTCTGTTAAATCAACACTTGCAAAGGAGAAGCAAGTTCCAGAGAAAGTTATATCTGGCCCACAAATCCCTAAAGTTAAGGATAATTTGTTTGATAATTTAGAGAGCTTTTCCTTTGAGTTCCATAAAATTATCTATTTGTTAGACACCTAGATGGGGAGGCATCATATTTTAAAACATTTTTAAAAGGCAGAAAGTAATTTCACAATTTCAGATAAATGTATCCTTGTAAAGCAGTGGCCCCCAACCTTTTTTGAACCAAGGACCAGTTTCACGATTATTTATTCTTCCACGGACCGGTACCTGAGTAACACGAGACTCCACCGCCATCGGGACGGCTCTTTGTTTGAAGCCGCCCCCCCCTTCAATGAAACTAAGGCTCGAGCACCCAAATGCTGCTTTCCAACTGAAAACCCGGAAGCACTTTCCAACCGAAAACCCAGAAGCAACCGAAAACCCGGAAGCGCCGTCGAAACAAGATGGCGGCGCCCAAGCTTTGCGGCCCGGTAAAAAATGATCCATGGACCGGTACCGGTCCGGGGACCGGTGGTTGGGGACCCCTGTTGTAAAGGATTCAAAAGACAAAGAAGAACCAGGAACATATTATAGCAAGTATTTTGGAGACTGAGATAAAATGCTATTTCTTCTTTCTTCTGTTTTTTAAATGGATTTTTCTCACAAAATTCTAGAATTATTAGCTACCTCGAGTGAGCCTGCTGTAGTTTGCTTCACTTATTTCTTGTGAACAAATGTAGTTTGTAATTTTCTATTTTTCACTTTTTGCTCTTCGTGACATAACCTTCCTACACAAATGTTTTAAAGAGGTTAGGCTATGCACCAGGAGAAGAGAATGATTAGACAGTACATTCTTCAGCAGCAGAAAAAAAGGTAATACTGTACTATATTAAGAATATGAATCGTGTTGTTGATTGTTCAGCTTCTCTTCTACTGTCTTAACATAACTTATAACACCCCTTAAGACAGGTTAGTATTATTCCAAGAAAAATGAGAAAGAACATTTTCCTTAAACTACCTGGTAAGGTTTTTTTTTTTTCCTCTTGCAAGAGACAAGCTGTATTGAGTATTCTTGGTACACTGGACCATTTTATTAAACTATTTATGAAACTCTTCCTTCATACTTTCTCTTTTTTACATGGTCTCATCTTGACATTGCAGATCCAAGAGTTATAACCTATCATTAACGTACTGCAAGAATGTCACATTTATCTTCCTATGAAACTTTTCCATCTTAGAAATAACCTGTACTTATGGAAAACGATTTAAAACACTGATATCCAAGTGACAATATAAAACCACTTTTGGTGAGTTGGGCTAATAATCTTTCTGGCTCAGCAGTATCCCTTCCGACTAATAATTCTCAGCCATGGGTATTTCCAAGATATTGATGGAAGGCTGTGATCTTCTGCAGGAAACACATAGAGGCACCCCTCGACTTATGACCATAATTGGGGACAAGAAATTTGTCAGAGTATATTCATGAACTGCAATAGAGCATGGTAACAAGGTCAGCCAATGAGGACTGTTTTGGAAACTGAAACTAGAAGTAGCCTAGGCTGGAAACTGAAACTAGAAGTACCCTAGGCATGGCTATATATTAAGCTCTGCAGCTCTGGAGCTATGTTGAGGTCAGAGTCTGTCTATTGAAAATGAAACCGCTTCTCTCCTGTGCTGTGTATAATGCTTGCCCCCTGAGCTAAAATGAAGTTCTCTCTGTTGTCTGTTCTGGTGCTGAAGTTACTTGCAACATGTTTCTGTTTGAGTTTGCTCCATGTTGGAGAAATCTACAACTGGTTTGTAAAATTTACTTATCATGTTTATAAAGATATTAAATGAAGCATCAGCCATCTGTGTTTATTTTTCTGGAGCTGAATTCATGCTGCAAAAACTCTGAACAAAATTATTTTCTTTTTTGGCTAGGCAACTGGTTCATTATTATTATTTTTTAATAACAATTTCATTTCTTTATGATATAACACGCAAAAAAAGGAGAAAGAAGGAGAAATAGGGAAGGGGAAGGGGAAAGTGTGGAAAAGAAGTGGGGAAGAAAGAAAAGGCATTGACTTCAACTCCCTTTGATGCAGTAGAATAGTGTAATAACATCAAACCACAACTTTTTAGTTTTACATAGTAGTTTAAACTAGCCAAAAAAGGACGCAGTGGCTCGGTGGCTAAGACACTGAGCTTGTCAATCAGAAAAGTTGGCAGTTCGGCGGTTCGAATCCCGAGCGCCACATAAAGGAGCGAGCTCCCGTTACTTGTTCTAGCTTCTGCCAACCTAACAGTTTGAAAGCATGTAAAAATGCAAGTAGAAAGATAGGCACCACTTTGGTGGGAAGGTAACAGCATTCTGTGCACCTTCGGTGTTTAGTCATGCTGGCCACATGACCACAGAGACATCTTCAGACAATGCTGGCTCTTCGGCTTTGTAACGGAGATGAGCACCACCCCCTAGAGCAGAAACAACTAGCACATATGTGCGAGAGGAAGCTTTATCTTTACTTTAAACTAGCTATTTCCAGAACACCATATCTATCTAATCGGTAAAGCCCAAAATCAAAGTTTCATTTTTTTTCTACCTCAAGCACAAAGTCCAGAAGCGGTTTCCAAGTAGAAACAAAGGGAGCCCTCGAACTTAAAATAATAATTGGGACTGGAAATTATGTTGCTAAGCAAGGCAGTTTTTAAGTGAATCATCTCTGACTTTGCAACCTTTTTTTGCCGAAGTTGGTAAATAAATCACTGCAGTTGTTCAGTGAATCATGCAGTTTTTAAGATAATCCAGCTTCCCCCCTTGATTCTGCTCATCAGACAGTGCCTGGAAAGGTTGCAAATGGTGATCACATAAACCCAGGATGCTGCAACTGTAGTAAATGCATGATGGTTGCAAAATCCCCCAGTTTTGATCGTGTGACTATGGAGAATACTTGTAAGTGCAAAGACCAGTTCTAAGTCTTTTGTTTTTTTCAGTGCCCCTATAACTTCAGATGGAAGGAACATAGTGGCTCACATGGTTAGGATGTTGGGTTGACAATCAGCAAGACCGTGTTCAAGACCCAAGTGCTGCTGTGTGGTGGGGTGAGCTCCCGTCATTCACTCTAGCTTTTGCCAGCCTACCAGTTCAAAAGCGAGCAATCTCAGATAGGTAGATGGGTACCACTTCAGTGGGCACATTAATGGGGACATGAAAGGCGCCCCCAACTGGCTGTCCCCTGGGCAACAGTGATGTCACTGGCTAATAATTTCAACCTGGAAGCACCTTGGTGCTTTCGACACAGACGAGACGGGATTCTAAATGGTAAATGTTAAATGAATGGTTGTAAGTTGAGGTCAGTGGTGGGATTCAGCCAGTTCGCATCAGTTCGACAGAACTGGTTGTTAACTTTCCAAGCAGTTTGGTGAACTGGTTGTTGGAAGAAATCATTAGGGCAGAGAACCACTTGTTAAACTATTTGAATTCCACCACTGGTTGAGGTCCACCTCTATTCTCCGTCCCTGAGTTATTGCTCCTTCCTGAGTTCTACTCACCATTATTCATGATTGCATCTTAACGTTCCTATTCTAACTTTTCAAAACTTGAACCATTGGGAACACACAAGCATTGAGCATGAATGAAAGATGAATCAGGAGAGAAGATGTGAATGGCGCGGGAAACTTTAATGTCATGTATTATCACTTTCTTACTCTGGCTGACATCTCTGCTTTAGCTGTCTGGAGCTAATTATCTTCAGTTTAGCAAAATAATAAATGTTAAGAAGCCCCTTACCTCTCTCTCCTCTCTCCTCTCTCTTTCTCTCTTTCTTTTGGGGTGTACTGGCATTACAGTTCCTCAAATTATGCCTAAATTTGGTATTTTGAAATGTAAAATGGCTGGAGCAGAGATCATTATCATAAGGCTTGTGTGGAGTTAAAGCCACTAGTGAAAATATAGTATGTTTCTTTGCAGCATAATCATTTAATTTTGCTCTCTCAGTAGTCTTTCCAGCTGAATCTTGACAAAGGCACAATTGACTCATTTTAGCAGGTAGTCAAATTTATCAAAAAATGGCTGTTATGGACTTGGCTGCATAGTCAGGGTGGATAGGTCAGGTTTTTCATTTCCAAACAGAAGGATAATTAATTCATGCATTAACAGAGCTGCTTCCATATGGATGGACTCTGTGTAATTGCCGTAGCATCTCTAATGAGGGAGCTCATCGGTGAATGTGTGAATGACACAACGCTTTCAAACTGAGAAGTTGTAATTTCACATTCTGGTGTGGGAAAGTATTGTGTAAATGGTTCAACCATCATTATTCCTCTTTGCAGAGCTGAGAGTACTGAGCTATGAGGCAAGGAACCCGCATACCATTCTGGCAACTTGCAATATGATATTACTGTTAATTAATCTCTATATTTTCATTAGGAGGATTTGTACAGTGGGAAAACATAATTGATTCCTCACATTATGCTTTTAATAAGTGTGGAATGAGAGTACATTGGCTGCCACAAAGAAGAGGTGTGTGTGTGTGTGTGTGTGTGTGTGTGTGTGTGTGTGTGTGTGTGAACCTATTCTCTAAAGCACCTGAGATCAGAATAAGAAGCCATGGGTGGAAACTAATCAAGGAAAAAACCAACTTGGAACTAAGGAGAAATTTCCTGACAGTGGAAACAATGAATCCGTGAAATGACTTGCCTCCATAAGTTGTGGGTCCTTCCAACACTGAAGGTTTTTAAGAAGACATTGGACAACCATTTGTCTGAAATGGTATAGGGTTTCCTGCTTGAGCAGGGGGTTGGACTAGAAGACCTCCAAGGTCTCATCCAATGTTATTATTCTGTTATTCTGGCACCCCATAAGTGGAAGTTTTGTACGTATTTAAAGGCATAATGGGTCCACATATTTTTTTAAAGATATGGAAGAAACTTTATATGATATATTCCATTTTTTTCTACAGTAGCACAGACAAGTATATGAAGAAGGGGCAAAAGTCAAATAGGTGGTACATGGACTCTTTGTGAATTTCTGGCCCAATTGCCAAATCTGGCTTCTTCAGGAGTATCCCATTGGCAACCTACAGGAAAATTTGATTCACGGAAAGATAATAAGATTTTCATTCTACCTTGAGAAAGAGGTACAATAGGACAGAAATGAGATGGCTGACTTCCCATGACTGTTCAATGGAAAGTACAGACTAACTATGGGTAGTCCACAATATATAACCATTCATTTAACAATCATTCAAAGTTACAATGTTAGTGAAAAAAGTGACCCTTCCTCACAGTTAAAATTATTGCAGCATTCCCATGGACACATGATCAAAATTTGGGTGATTGGCAATGGTTTTAGTGACATAGGGACACATAATTGCTATTTCCAGCCAACTTCCAACAAGTCATTGGGGATAGCTGGATTTGCTTAATGACTGCATGATTCACTTATCAACTGCTGTTATTTGCTTAACAATCCTGTCAAAAAAATGTCATAAAAACAAGCAGGTGTCAGAGTTTTGATGGGTGCCCTTATTAATTCATGAACCTCAAGTCAAATTTCAAAAGAAATCCAATTATTTATTAGGAGCAATATGTTGGCACTTTTCCCAAGTGCAGTTGGCTCTACCCTACGTAATTTTCTGCGCACCTATGACCCTGTTTCCCCCCTCCTTTCAGAATGGGTTATAAATCACATTCTCCAACGAAGCACTTTTGCGGGCTGTGGAAAACATGCCTCTCTGGCTGGGCTTGGTAACCTGAGACACAATCTGGAGAAAGGTATGCGTGGAATGTGCTTCTGGTCATAGCAACAAACTGCTCCATCAGATCTCCCCCCCTCCTTCTTATGGCAACTCAAGAACAAGCCAGGAATGCTTTATGAGTTGACAGTAGGACTCCCTTATTGCCTTGCTTAGTGACAGAAATTCAGATCCCAATGTGGCCATAAGTCAAGGACCTCCTATAGTTAGTTGCCTGTAATTTCCTAAAGCTTTAGGAAATTTTGGAAGAGTAGAAAAAGGAAGAATAACACCATACTGAGTCTTGCATTTTAAACTGTTTTCAGCATCACTAAATTTGTTCAAAAGATTGTAGAGTATGCATGTAGCTGACCTGGTGCTTAAACTAGACAGCACGATTTCTTGTTCATAATATACGGTAGCCAGATTTCACACAACATTTTTAAGTGATGATGTAGGTTGACTTAGTTTTGACTTGTGTGAACCCAGACAACTGTGGTTTGTCTTCATTCAGTAAATGAAGGTTAAGCAACTCTGGCTTAGTGCCTTATACATGCAACACCCGTGTTTGGTTTTCAATGTTTTGTGATGGGAGTATGTGAAAAAGTCATCTTAGGCACAACAGCTCAGTTAACAGAGTAACAGAGTTAGAAGAGATCTTGGAGGCATACTAGCCCAACCTCCTGCTCAAGCAGGAAACCCTATTCCATTTCAGTCAAATGCTTTTCTTCTTAAAAACCTTCAGTGTTGGAGCACCCACAATTCTGGAGCAAGTCATTACATTGGTTTATTGTTCTCACTGTTAGGAAATTGCTCCTTAGTTCTAGGTTGGTTCTCTCCTTGATTAGAATAGAATAACAGTGTTGGAAGAGACCTTGGAGGTCTTCTAGTCCATCCCCCTGCTTAGGCTGTACCATTTCAGACAAATGGTTATCCAATCTCTTCTTAAAAACTCTCAGTGTTGGAGCATTCACAACTTCTGGAGGCAAGTTGTTCCGCAGATTAATTGTTCTCACTCTCAGGAAATTCCTCCTTAGTTCTAGGTTGCTTCTCTCCTTGATTAGTTTCCACCCACTGCTTCTTGTCCTGCCCTCAGGTGTTTTGGAGAATAGCTTGACCCCCTCTTCTTTGTGGCAACCCCTGAGATATTGGAACACTGCTATCATGTCACCCCTAGTCCTTCTGTTCATTAAACTAGACATACCCAATTCCAGCACCCATTCTTTATGTTTTAGCCTCCAGTCCCTTAATCATCTTTGTTGCTCTTCTCTGCATTCTTTCTCGATGTCTTTTTTACATTGTGGCAACCAAAACTGGGTGCAGTATTCCAAGTGTGGCCTTACCATGGTATTGTAAAATGGTATTATTAGTTTCCATCCACTGCTTCTTGTCCTGCCCTCAGGTGCTTTGGAGAATAGGTTGATTCCCTCTTCTTTGTGGCAGCCCCTCAAATATTGGAACACTGCTATCATATCTCTCCTAGTCCTTCTCTTCACTGGACTAGACATACCCAATTCCTGCAACTATTCCTCATATGTTTTAGCCTTCAGTCCCCTAATCATCATTGTTGCTCTTCTCTGCACTCTTTCTAGAGTCTCAACATGCTGTCACCTTAGTTTTAATGAAATCAGCTCCTTCCTTCACTTGCAGTTTTTGAGTCAACTGTCATGTCTCCGAGACTGAACTTCCAGACTTGTGCCAGCCCTATTCCAGCACGTGGGATGACATCATCACCGTTAAAAGGAATATACTTACTTTATCCAACCATACGTGTTGCTATAAGAGGGAGGGTGGGTAAATAAAGTAGGATAAAGATAGCAACCCCTTCCAACTCACCTGTCAGTGATCTGGTGGTGGCGCTCTCATAAAGAGGTACTCCTTCCCCAGCATTATTAAACGCTTTGAGAGATATGACATAATGGGAACTTGGTTCTGTAAATGAAGCAAATATAATATCATCAGAGTTAACAGCATGAAGCAGATTTGGGCAATAATCATAAACTTGCTTGCCAAATCAAATATGCATACTTAACATGTTTTTCCATGTTATTCGTTCAAATGAATAACACAAATGTATTTATGTATTATATTGATCAAAGTGGATCTTGGCTTTTTCAAGAAGCCTTTGATTAAGCCACCTTATCTTATGGTCTATGAATTAAGAAAAGGCTCAGCTTTGGGAATCTGGATAGAGAAGCTTTGAACTTCACCAAGCATGAAACTGTTTTAAGAGATTAGAATCGAGGGTACATTTTTCACTATCCATTGATTAAGATTATTCATATTATGCTGTATGAATTATTTTCTACACCGTTGTCCTTTGCATATTGGTGTTGGAGGGCATCTAAAATCTAATGAAATAAATAAGCAAATAAATAGAAATAAGCAAATATATAAAAATTGACTGCATGCCAGAAGGAAAATGAAATCTTAAGAATGATCCATATATTTCTCACTCATGTACATATCCAATGTTCAAAACCATTTTCAATCATATTTCCAGTCCTATTAAGAAAAAATAAAAGATGAAATAAAATTGTTCATTTCTTCCCAGGTTCATTTGGAGAAACAATAAATAACTGCTGAGCTACTGAAAATAGTAGGAAACTATTTTTTTTTTCTGCCCATTTTATTTAACCCCTGATCATAGCTCATCGACTGTAGTTTACTTGGTAGATCATAAGGTGTTTAAGTTCAGAGCTACCTGTTACAACTTTCATGAGGAAAGTAACCTCAACTAGACCCAGTGAGAATTCTGAAGATTTCACTAGAGAATGTTGAGGGTCATCACACGGTTCTCTGATTTCATTTTCCCCTTCTCTGTATTTATCATTGACCCCTTCCTTATGAATACTGGCAAGAATACATAAGTTTTTTAGTGAGGAGGTCCTTGGTGCTTTCTGAACTTGGTGGTTTTCTTGAAGACATTTCATTGCCAGATTAGGAATGAACTAGTCTATTAGTTACGTACCTAGCGGAAATTTCTCTCCCTTCTAGCCTTGTTGATGTTATCTAGTTTGGGTAATGAAACATTTCCCAGTAAACAATCAAATTTAGGAAGTACCAAGGACTTCTATTTGAACCAGGGGTGAGATGCTACCAGTTCGGCCCAGTTGTATAGAACCAGTAGCTCCCAAAAGCAGCTGACACAGAACCAGTTCAGTGCAACAACCTTCTGGTCTTCTGTTTGGCCTACTCGCCTACCCGGGCTCTTGGCTGTCCTTTATTTGCAGCTTTTTCAACCTCAGCTGCATTGGGCAGCATATCTGAGGTTGAAAAAACAGGAAAGAAGAGGATTTTCAAAAACTGCGCACCTGCGCGCAACACTTGTCAGTTGTCCGGGCGGCACAGCTGATGTTTTTTTGCAAATGCTGTACACACATGCGCAGCGCGTGTCAGGCATGGGTGCGTGCATAGCACGTGCACGCAAAACACTCTCACCGAACCGGTAGTAACATCGGTTGAATCCCACCCCTGATTTCAACCCTGAGCTACAAATATGACCCTCCATCAAAATTAAGATCAATATTTGTCCTTATGGAAGCAGTTGTGTTTCAAATAGGCAGCAGGTCAAGGACAACAACAACAACAAAAACAACAATAACAACAAAAGACAGGCTGTGAAGGGCAACTCATTAACACTGCGTTTAAATCAAAAAATTATTTAAATTAAATTAAAGTATGCTACATATAAAATAACTTTCTTGCTCTGGCACATTAGCAATTATGTAAAGTGACAATTCCCTGAGGACCTTTATTGCTCTGAGAGTGAATAGATATACATTTGGCTGGGAAAAGTAATGAGCAACTCAAACATCCGCCTTGTAACCACTTTCTGAGATGCAACTTGCCATCAGACATGGGATACATCACTGGAACAGCACACAGCTTAAACTGTTGTTCATTGCCATGGCCTGGCTATTGAATAATCAGCCCTGCCAGTTTCTTGGTGATAGGAGACCTACTCAAAATATTCATTAAAAAGAAATCCATCTTGTTACTGCTGAGAGTTTCTCAGCTGCTCAGTTAGTAAAATAAAGTGGATTTGCTTGACTTGATTGCAGGAGCTATGCATTTCACCACCACATGCAGAAGAAATGTATTCTCCTTATGAAAGAAATATCATTACAGATACACATCTATATTTAGAAATCAAGTTTTTCAATTCTCAACTAATTGGACTCAGCATTTCTCTTCACTGCTATAGACTACATTTTATAAAGTTTAATCATGTGGCAAGAAAGAAAAAAAATTTAAATATATCATAGCTATAAATAATCACTTCAGTTACTATTTCAACAAAATAATTACACAAAATACTTTCTTGAAGTGGTATAATGAGTGTTTTAAAGCACTTAACTTTGGTAATATCATATAAGTAACATCTTAGCAATGTTGTGTCACACATACACACATACACACAAATACACTTATACACTCACAGTGTACAGTATATAGAATATACACGCACAATGTACACACACACACATATATACACAATCACAGTAAAATAGAGTAGAGTGGAATAGAACAGGACAGAACAGAACAGAACAGAATAGAATAGAATAGAATAATAGAATAGAATAGAATAGAATAATTTGGCCAAAAATGTGGTAACTAGACACACAAGGAATTTATTTCCAGTGCAGAAGATCTCCAAGTACAAACAAAGCAACAGAGTAATAATAATTATAATAAGATACCAATAAGAGGGAATAGTAGAGAAGATGAAAGGAATACTACTACTACTATCACTATTACTACTACTACTGCTACACGAATAAATATCCTTAGACATAAAAAAATAGTGTGAGGATTAGGGGTTCAGAAAGTAGTGACATAAGAGAAAAAACTGACTCTGTGTTTAGATGTTTGGCAATGTCCTATAGTAGCATCCTGAGGCGAAGAGTTGACGCAATTGATGCCCAAGATGTGAAGGATCTCTACATATTTTCTCAGCTCTATTTCTGACTCGTGCAATATACAGATCCTCAATGGAAGGCAGGCTGGTTGCGATTATTTTTTCTGCAGTCCTAACTATCCATTGATGTCTGTACCAGTTCTGTTTGGTTACCAAATCAGACAGTTATCAAAGTACAGGTGTCAATAATTCCTCTGTAGAACACTATTAACAACACCTGGGACAGTCTGAACTTTCTGAGTTGAAGCAGGAAGAACATTCTTTGTTGTGCATTTTTAATTATGGTTCTCATGTTTTAGTCCAATGCCTTTAATTACCATTCTTATTTTACAGAGAAGAAAGAAAAAGAAAGAAGGAAGGAAGGTAGAAATATAGAAGAGTCTTGAAGTAAAACTAGCTGAGAATGACCAAGAAAAAAAATATTTATGGATTATTGCCAAATCTTTGTAAACAAATCCTCCTTCTTTCTTTATCCAGATAATTCTGACCCTGATCTACCAGCTAGTGTTATTGGGTTGCACATAAGCTAGAAGCCTAATCAATGTATTCACTTTTTTAGCTACCAGTTTTCTTCATGTCCATGTTACTTATTGAGAGTTCTCTGAACTATCGATTCAAATCAGATCTCACATTTCATCTGGTGGGGAGCTAAAAACCTTAAATCTGACTGTATTTCAAATTAATCAGATTTTTGGTGTTACACAGCCAGTCTTCATAGAGGGGGCTAAATCTTTTGTTTCCATATTAGGAATGAAATTTTAACAGCACATTTCCCATTAAGACAATAGAAAGTGCCCTTATATAAGTCAGACCACTGGAACCCCTAGCTCAGTCCTGATCGCAATGCTTGGCAGATGTGCTCCACGGTTTCAAGTAGAATTTTTCTTCGTCAAAACTTCCAATGGCAAAAATTAAACCTGAGACCTACGGCAAGGACTGCATGCAGTCCTATGCAGGATCATTTTGGCCCTTGGGTTCAGCTTGCATGGCCTTCAAAAGACTTTTGTAAAAACATAATTAAGTTCCTTGGCAAGAGCAATTTATCCTATTTGTTAGAGGTCTGCAATGTTATTTGGGAAAAAAGAGACAGAGTAAAACACAATATCAAGAGCAAAGAAAAAGAGAAAGGAACATTAGAAAGAACGATAATAGGGAACCAGGGCTCCATGCAACTTTGGTATTCCCATATTACCCATTTCAGGTGGTTCAATTTAAGGCAAATTATGACTTCAGGGGATTTGATGAGTACTAAGTCTACCAAACCGGGGAAAAAAATGGGTACTTCATGCAATTCAAGAAGCCACCCCTCTCCAATCCTGAAATAATTTGGTCAGTGCTTGGGTTGAAACCTAACAGTCATTCTCTCCTGCAGCATTGAACTGAAGCATCTAAGATGACTTGAGTTGTTTTAGGTAAGAGGCCTTTTTCTTCGATGAAGCAAATCAGCTTGCTTCTACAGTCCAAACTACTTCACTGCAGCAAATTACATTGCTCTGCAACAGATCTACTAGAAGGGCCTTAGACCTCTGTGAAGCTTAAGGCATCTGTCTTCCTTAAGACTTCTGTGAAGCTTAAGGCATCTTCCCCCTTTCTCCCAAAGAAATCTACAATTTTTAACCAGTGGGAACTACAGTTGGGTCCATGGATATACATACCATGGAGATACCAGTATCTCACAGGACCTTGTAGAGTAGGCAACCATTGCTGAATTCTATATAAATCTTTGACCTTTCCAATCAATCAAAGCATTTCTATAACCTGTTTTGAGGAAGGAAGGAAGGAAGGAAGGAAGGAAGGAAGGAAGGAAGGAAGGAAGGAAGGAAGGAAGGAAAGGAAGACTAATAATGTCACAAAAGAGAAAAGGCAGGCTGAACTATGCTATCATTAAGTAGATACAGAGCTGGAACAACTACATCAGAGGAAGTTATGTCATTGTTCCTATGTCAAGGTATTGCAAACTTTGAAGGGCTCCATTCTATATCAATAGTGGAATTCAAATTCTTTTATTACCAGTTCTGTGGGTGTGGCTTATTGGGCATGGCAGGGGAAGGATACTGTAAAATCTCCAGTCAGAGGTGGTATTTACCAGTTCTCCGAAGTATGTATGTATGTGTATGTATGTATGTATGTGTGTATGTGTATGTGTATGTGTATGTGTATGTGTATGTGTATGTGTATGTGTATGTATGTATGTATGTATGTATGTATACACACATGTTGTGATTGGCAGGATCGGCCCTGTTAGGAATTTTGAATCTGATGACTGTTAGATCGTGGATTGACGTCAGAACCAGGAAACGTTAATCTGAAGGGCAAGCCAGTTAATTAGCATGTTGCCTTAATGGGTATAAAAGGACACAGCTGAGCTGGTGCCTTTTGCCAGAAACAAAATGTCTATTTTGAATGAGGACGTTACTGCAAAGAGATCTCTGTTTGTTTGAATTTTGAAGGGGAGTTCTAACCGTTTCTGCCAGTCATTATCTTGTTATTTTCCTTCAGTTTGATTTGATTGTGAAACGGCTGCTTTGTGTTTGTTCGTTTGAATCTCCAAGAGGAGACATAACATTATTGTTTCTGGCCTAAACAAACCATCTTTCAAGCAAGATGGATTTAAATCAATTGCAGCGTTTGGTAGAGCAGCAGCAACAGCAAATAAATCAGCTACTGCAAAGCAATGTGACGCTTCAGAATCAGGTAACACAATTGCTGAATTATGTTTCCAGCTTACCAAGCCCTGCTGCTGTTCCTCCTGCCCCTCCTGTGAGGAAAAGCCCAGTATCCATGCCGGAGAAATTTTCTGGGCAAACGGACATGTTTCCGGCATTTCTGGGGCAGTGTCAATTATTTATGTCCTTGAGGCCTGAAAACTTTCCAAATGATCGGGCCAAGACAGGATTCATTCTTAGCCTTTTATCTGGGCAGGCTGCTAATTGGGCTACTCCTTTGTTAGTTCAAGATAGCCCGTTGTTGAATGATTTCCAGGGTTTTCTTCAACAAATGAGAGTGATGTTTGAGAACCCAATTAAGATACAAACTGTGGACAGACGTTTATGGGACATAAATCAGCGGAAACGTTCCCTGCAGGATTACGTTGCAGAATTTTGTTTGTTATGTTTGGATTCCAATTGGAACGAACCGGCTCATATGGCTGCATTCCAGGAAGGCTTGTCTGATGCCATCAAAGATGAGCTGGTCCATGCAGAGAGGGCTTTAACTTTGGATGCACTGATAGTTCAGTGCTTACGAATTGAAGCTCGTTTACAGCAACGTGGACGCAAACGGCTCGGTATGGAACCATCTTCGTTTTCTCGTGCACAACCCACGCCACCGAGAGTTTTCCAACCCACGGTTAATGTTGAGGAGCCGATGGAGTTAGGCGCACTCCGCCCTCGCTTAATGGTGCGAGAACGTACGAGAAGGTTCCAGGAAGGTTTGTGCCTTTATTGCGGGGGTCTGGGACATTTTGTTAATTCCTGCAAACGGAGAGGGAACCGCAGACCCGTACCTGAAACCACTCTTGGCTCGTCAGGAAAACAGGGTAGACCCGACCTCAAGGAAACCCTAGGTCGGACACATTTCACATCCCCACCTCAAATTGCTGAAGTAAATCCTGGCCCTCCTCGGCATTTACTTTTGGACACTCGAATTTTTCTACAGTCACAGACGGAGGGAATTCCTGCTGTTGCATTGGTGGACTCAGGGGCTACAACCAGCTTTATGGACCGAGCTTTTGCTACGCACTATGGGATCCCATTGGTTGCTGTACATCCACCCATTAAGGTGGAAACCGTAGCACGTTGCCTTAATGGGTATAAAAGGACACAGCTGAGCTGGTGCCTTTTGCCAGAAACAAAATGTCTATTTTGAATGAGGACGTTACTGCAAAGAGATCTCTGTTTGTTTGAATTTTGAAGGGGAGTTCTAACCGTTTCTGCCAGTCGTTATCTTGTTATTTTCCTTCAGTTTGATTTGATTGTGAAACGGCTGCTTTGTGTTTGTTCGTTTGAATCTCCAAGAGGAGACATAACACACACATATATGAATTATAATTAATCATAGAAAGTACAATTTGCCAAATCTGACACAATGATAGGAAAAATAGAAAACATCTTAGAGGACAGCATTGAGATTCAGGGGGTTTCTTGATAAGCTGGGACAAAGAGCAATATGAATTTTACCAGCAATCAATGGAAAGCCCTCCATCTGAGTGGAAAAATCAAAGATATAAGTATAAGGTAGAGGGGGCATATTGGATCAGGGTATACTGATGGACAAAACCAAATTAAATCCAAGATTAAAAAAAGGCACTGTTCTTATCAATTTATCAACAATAAACTAATCAATAAAGATCCAACCTAGAACCCATGAGAAATTTCCTGATAGCAAAAACAATTAATCAGTAGAACAGCTCACCTCCGGAAGTTATGGATGTTCTATCACTGGAGGTTTTTTAAAAGAGTTGGCCAACCATTTTTCTGAAATGGTATAGGGTCTCCTGCTTCATCAGGATGTTAGAATAGAAGACCTCCAAGGTCCCTTCCTATTCTTTTATTTTATTCTGTTATTTTTTCTTTATTTGGGGTTGGTCAAAGCACACTTGGTTTTGTATCTAGCTCAGGGCACCATATTTCAGGCAGCACATTGACAGGAGTCAGCACTAAAAATGATGTAGAATTTGAGTGAAGAAAAAGAGGAATAGCTGGAGACACTGAGTATGTAGAAAAGGAAAAACCATGGGGAAACATGATAGCTGTTTTCAAATGTCTTAAGGGCAGAAGTGTTCTTGTTCCACACGACAGGATGAAAAACAACATGTTTAAAATACAAGGAAGTAAATTTTAGTTGAACATCAAGGGGAAAAAAATCTTACAAGTAAGAGCTATCCAACAATGGAACAGCTGTCTTAGTATGCTGGCACTCCTTAACTTGATTTAAAGGCTGGCTACCCATCTGGTGGAGTTGCTATCACAGTGGGTTTCTTCACTGGAGAGATGTCTCAAAGGTGCTTTTTCAATGACTGGGAATCTTCATAGACACTGGAGAGATGGTTGCACTAGATCAGGAGTGTCAAACTCAATTTCATTGAGGGCTGCATCAAGGCTGTTTTCTGTTGTTTCTTTGTTTTGTGTTGTTTTGTGTGTTGACCAAAACTGGCCACATCCAGTTTTGGTCACCACACTATAAAAAAGATGTTGAGACTCTAGAAAAAGTGCAGAGAAGAGCAACCAAAATCATTAGGGGACTGGAGGCTAAAACATACGATGAACGGTTGCAGGAACTGGGCTTGGCTAGTCTAGTAAAGAGAAGGACCAGGGGAGACATGATAGCAGTGTTCCACAGAGGGGAAGGAGTCAAACTATTTTCCAAAGCGCCTATAGGCCAGACAAGGAATAATGGATGGAAACTGAACAAGGAGAGATTCAACCTAGAAATAAGGAGAAACTTTCTGACAGTGAGAACAATCAACCAATGGAACAGAAGTTGCCCTCTGAAGTTGTGGGAGTGCTATCAGTTGAGACTTTCAAGAAGAGATTGGACTGCCATCTGTCAGAAATGGTGCAGGGTCTCCTGCTTGGGCAGGAGGTTGGACTAGATGACCTACAAGGTCCCTTCCAACTCTGTTAATCTGTTAAAGGTTGTGTTTGTCCTCAGGGGGCTGGGGTGGGTGTGTCCAGGGTGGGCATGGTCAACTTGACTTTACTCATGTCGGGGGTGCCTGTGGTAGCTCGAGCACTCTGCCAGCGAAAATGGGCTCCTGAGCTCTGTTTCCGGTGTGACCGCCTCCTGCAACCCTCTTCCAGCTAAAACGGAGACCAGGAGAGTCGCATGTGGCTCTCCCAAGCTCTGTTTTCATGGCAGAGGCACCAGAGGCTGTTCCCTCACTGTTTCCAGGGTGGCCCCCTGGGTGAAATCTAACCGCCTTGTGCACCCCACGTGCCTTGAGTTTGATACTAGATTATCTCCAAGATCTCTTTCAATCCTTACATCAGGGGTGGGATTCAAATTTCTTAACAACTGGTTCTGTGGGCATGGCCTAATTTGTGGGTGTGGCTTGGTAGTCATGTGACTGGCTGGATGTGGCTTGTATGTAAATATTGTAAATATATATGTAAAGATTGATTTTTTTATTTTAAAAAAGAGCAACTTGTATCCAAAATCAGGCAAAGCAGGCAGGCAGATTGAGCTGCTTGCAGAATCACAGAATCACTCAGAGATCTACCTTTCTGCAATCTGCTGCCTGAGTCTGCACTGAAAAATAGAAGCTTCAATCCTGAGGAAGGTTCAACTCTGCTCTCAGGCCACTTCTCCCTCCCCCAACCCCCTGAATACCACCGCTGACTGGGCCTTAGGGAAGCCTCCTGGGTGGGGTGGGTGGGGAGGGGAGGGGAGGAGCCAGCCAGTGGTGAGATTTGCTGGTTCTCCGAACTGCACAGTATCATAACAACTGGTTCTATAGAACTGGTCTGAACTGGTAGAATCCCACCCCTGCCTTACATGTTATGTGTCTGCGAGTCTTATGGATGGATTTTTGCTGAACTACTTGGCAGGTCTCAAAATGGATAAAGCATAAGCTTGAGAGACTGACATCCTTGATACAAAATTCCATATTTCATATCTATTTGTAATCCTGGACATGCTGAGGATGATTAATCCTATTATTTAATTGCCAAATGAATCAATATTACTTATTTTACAATACTGCTCCATGATTCTCTACCCCCATATTTTGTAATTACTTTTATGTCCTACATTGATACATTTGGTTAATGTTACTAATGAGATGGATGGCATGTTCACTGCCAGAAAAAGAAGCCTGTTTTTTTTTATTAAAAAAAATGGCCTGATGAATAACTAGAGCAGTGATTCATTCATAACATTCAAGGGTGATCTGATCACTCTCCCAGCATTATTCACTGCATTGGTGCTCACTGCACTCTCACTGGCTGAGCAGAAATCATTTGGTATGCATGGAGATGGATACAGAGATTTATTCACAAAATTTCCACAATTAGCTTTTCGACTAAGAACGTGATGTGCAAGGAACGAATTTGCACAAGGTCCCTTCCCATAGCTGTGCATAAGAGGGAAAAGAAAGGGAATTGTTTCTATAGCAACATGACGGACCACTTTCTCCTGACCTTTGGTAAAAGAAGTCCAATTAATGTTTTCATTGTTATGGGTCATTAGAGAGAAGGGGTCCATAAAAGCCAACAGCTTCTTTTCTACAAACTCAAACCCTAGCCACACAACCCGACTCATTAATCCCCATTACCCATTCCTGAATGACATCCACAGGTAAAAGAACTCATTTCAGCAGCTTCTTTTATACAATGCAAATGAGCCTTGATTAATCATGAGGTGCCAAGTAGGAAAAAATAATGTTTGTGCCTTACCATTTAATTTTTTTTAGATAAATAATACTAGAATACTTGGAAATAATACCGATATGTAGATTATGCATAGATAGCTAGATAGATAATGATAGATGATAGATAGATAGATAGATAGATAGATAGATAGATAGATAGATAGATAGATAGATAGATAAGACAGACAAAAATATAGACAGATATTAATATTGTTAGATAAATAAACAGACAGATATGAATTAATACAGTTAGATGCTTGGATGTATTTCAACATCCAGAGAAAACAAATTAATTCAGTTTAGCAGACCATATCAAAAGCAGAGTTTAGGCAGAAGTCTGGTTAAAGTGGGTTTCATCTCCTTTCGAAAGCAATTGCCTTACTTCTAAACTTGAAGAGAAAACCTTTCATTGACCACTAAACCTATGGATGGATGGACTGATGACCTCCGTACATTGTAGATGAAGTGCTGCCATCTTTCCATTTGTATCATTCAAAGATTTTTCTCTGTGTAAGAAATGAATAGAGTATGGTGGTGATCACCATCCGTTTGCAAGAAGACAGCTGAAGACTTCTAAAGCTGCGAAAAAGGTTTGGGGATGCCAAGGGATATCATAAAATAACCAGAAAATGTCAGATGCCCTGGAACATCTGCAAGAAAATCTCCAAGCTCAGAAAGCGCCAAGGATCCCTCACTCACTCATAAGGAATGTGATTAGAGTGTCTCATGTGGTGACAGACAACTAGAGGTGGAGAGGAGAATGTCAAAATGGCTGGAGTGAGGACAGAAGTATATGGAAATACAGAATGCTTTCAATGCTCTCCAAATATTGGCAGGGGATTTGGAAGACCAAAGGAAGTGGTGCGGTAGCCTAGAGGTGGAGCTCTCACCTCACAGTCAGGAGGCTGTTAGTTCGATCCTAGGTAGAGGCTGGGCTGATATTTCTCTCTCGGGGCACAATGAGAATATATCTGCCGAATAAAACTCCACATTGGTGACAAGAAAGGCATCCGGTCATTACAAACTCCACTAGCTCCATTCAGTTGCCCAGATTCCACCCCGCAAAGGCTTGTTAAAAGATGATGATCTGGGAAGAACAAAACAAAGGTAGCATGTCCTGAGAGAATACATGTGATATAAAGATGCGGAGTATTGGCAGCAGATCTGGAATGCTGAGAGAGTCATACAGGGACACAGAATGCACCTTTGCAGGTATGTAGTTAGCTGAGCAGGACACTGCTAGGATAAAAACTGTATGTATGTATGTATGTATGTATGTATGATTTATTTGCTATAGTGATCCAATTGAAGGCAAAAAGAGAAGTGGCAGCAGAGAATGAGATGGTTAAATAATGCCATCGACACAATGAACAGGAACTTGAAAAACTCCTGGAGACAAGGGAGGAGCCTGGCCTGCTATGGTCCATGGTTCTCCAAAAGTTGGGCATGGCTTAGTGCCTGAACAACAATAACATAGTTTCCCCACTCCAATGGATTCCTTATTATGGTATCACTGTAGTTGGTGCTTCTTCTCAAACATGCCCCTTGGCCAACTTTCAACAAAGGTGAATGTAGGAAGCCACAAGTCTTTTCGTTTCCTTTGAAACCTCTTTTGAAAGTTTCCTCTCCTCTTTCCATAAAATTTAATGACATGGTTTAAACCCGAAGGTGCACCACAATTTCAGCCATGCGTTCTGCGAAAGGACCCATAGAGGCTTTGCTTGAAGCTTGTCATCTTTGTTGGAGCAGGTGCAACATTCAGCCAGAGTAATGCAAAGTAGACCTAAAGCCCATCTTAAGAACATATCCCATTTTGAAGAATCTTTTAATCCTATTAAGTTACTCTTAATCATATTAGCAGTTTTCATTTTTTAATGCTGCATTAGCTTGGCATTAACCTCCTATCAGTCTAGTGTTCACCAAAGCGGTTAATTTCCCTTGCTGTTTAGATACACAGCAAGATTCTGCTTAGAAAATGGTCCCCTTTCCATCTTATGCAGCCACCCTGGCTGAGATGATTTCAAAAATAATCTTGCCTCTCAGGAGGACTTAATCCAGGTTAATTTAAATTTTAACCTCATTTGTGTTCTTTGACAATTTGTTATTAAAGCAGAATTGATACCAATGGAAGCACCTTCCTTTTTTTTAATGCATGGAGAAACAGAACAGATGCAACCCAATCTGCAAGATTGCACTGCACCACTACGCAACTCATAAAAGTTGCTATGCAACTTTCAAAGAAATTCTGCTGGAAATAATGGATGATTTGGAACCCTGTGAAATAATAAGCATCCCCAGTTCCAGAAATACCCACTCAGTAAGCCACATCATGTCATTGCACAAAAGACATCATGTGATAAATGCAATTGTGTAATTTGCATCATCTGTGCAATGACATCATTATTCAAACCCTCAGCTCCACTTCCCATTAAGTATTTTCCACCCTATTTCTGGTTTTCTTTTTCTATTGGGCCTGATTTTGGCAAAATTGAAGAGGATAAAGCCAAGATTTTGGAATAGAGGAAACTTTGGAAGGTTGGTGTCTGTGTGGAATGTTCTCATGTTATACAAAATGTATTTATTTACTTTTTTCTTGCTCGTCAGCCAAAATGTTGATGATTGAGCTCTGAAAATTATAGATTCAATAGAAAAAGACAGTAATTTTTTCAATATGAGTTCTCTTTTTATTGCCTAATTAATTGGCTGTTTATCTTACATGTTTTATATTGCATTTGTTATGGTTTTAATCGGTGAGCCACCCAGAATCATCATGGAGTCAGGTGGCACCTAAATCTAACTAACTAAAACAGTTCAAGAATTCAAGAGTTAATCTCATAATTAAAGAAGCTGGTGATACATTAGCTTTTCCTGTCCATCACCTACACTCTGTTTTCTCCCGCTAGATTGATCTCTAAATCTGTGCCTGCTAATTTCAAGAAACTCAAACTCTTTTAACATTGTGAACTCTTCTAACTATCCTAATATGCATTGTAAATTCAATGATTAAGATTATAAAATGTAACATTCAACCAAGCTTGTGGTGTGTATGTTAGTAAATAAAGCAATAAACTGACCGAATACAGACTAAAAATAAGTGTTAGGAGGAGAAAAAGAAGCCCAAAGGAATAAATTGCAAAAACGTCCAACCTAATCCAAAAGGCATGAGGATCTCAGAATACCAAATGTATTTATGATGTAGCCCTGCATGCTACCAGTTATACAGAAGGAGTCCTAGAGTTTTCAGAGAAGGGTAGAAAGTTACAAAGCACTAGGAAATAAAAACCGACATACCTTGCTATTGCATTGCCAGAAATGCTAATGCAAATACCCTGTGGATAGTTGTTTTTGTACTCAGAAATGCAGACATTACAAGTTATTGGGTTAGGTTTTTAATGAAGCAAGCCTCTGTAAAGAGACTGGCATAGTTTTGAGCTCTGTGAGAGAAGTGCAGTGGGAATAAAGTCTTTTCAACTTTCTTCTTCTGTACTACTGAGATGTTTCCTGATCTGAAATGCCAAGGCCACTCCTTTCTGGTGAAATCCGGAGGGTTCTTCAAACCCACTGTGGATTATCCTCCAGTGCTCATGGAAGCTCTGTTGCAGAGGTGGTATTCAGCAGGTTCTGATCAGTTCTGGAGAACCAGTAGCAGAAATTTTGAGTAGTTCAGAGAACCGGTAGCGGAAATGTTGAGTAGTTCAGAGAACCGGTAATGGAAATTTTGAATAGTTCAGAGAACCGGTAGTGGAAATTTTGAGTAGTTCTGAATCCCACCTCTGACTGGCCCCGCCCCCATCTATTCTCTGCCTCCCGAGTCCCAGCTGATTGGCTGGGTCTTCTTTTGTTGCCCTGCACAGGAGAATGGAGCTGGAAATCAGGTTAGTGGGATGGGGAGGGAATGGGGATTTTACAGTATCCTTCCCTTGCCATGCCCACCAAGGCACGCCCACCAAGCCATGCCCACAGAACCGGTAGTAAAACAATTTGAATCCCACCACTGCTCTTTTGCAATGTCCACTGAGAAAGCCCTTCTCAGCTTTCCTCTCTTGTGTAAGAAGAGAAAGAAGATAGGGACTCCAAAATAGAGTGAGGTGAAGCAACACAATTCCTTTGCTTTACTCTCAGAGGCAGAAGGACTGCACTGCTTTGTGCAGTAGCTTCAAGGGGGAACTTTGTTCAAACATCTGTTAAAACAAAGCATCTTTATCCATTTTACAGGTCCAATGCACAGTATATCTTGGTCCCCGTTGCAGGAGATTGGGGGGGGGGGGGAATTGGGGAAATTGAAACTAGCTCTGATAACAGAGGACCTGGTCAATACATGTTAAATATATCCACAAATTAATTAATTTACTGGATTTTTAATCCCATCTTTAAAGGTAAAGGTTCCCCTCGCCCATACATGCTAATAGTTTCCAGCTCTAGGAGGCGCTGCTCATCTCCGTTACAAAGCCAAAGAGCTAGCGCTGTCCAAAGACGTCTCCGTGGTCATGTGACCAGCATGACTAAACACTGAAGGTGCATGGAACACTGTTCCCTTCCCACCAAAGTGGCCCCTATTTTTCTACTTGTATTTTTTACATGCTTTCGAACTGCTAGGTTGGCAGAAGCTGGGACAAGGAACAGGAGCTCACCTTTACTGCTTTATTTTTTAAAAAATGTATTTACTGACTTTCTTTTATTACATCATAAAATATTACCTTTACTACTTTAATCCCACCTTTACTACCATGTAAATAACCTAAGACATCTTTTCTCTTCCTATTTTCCCCAGTACAACAACCATGTGAGGTGGATTGAACTGAGTGAGAGTGGCTGGACCAAAACCAGCCAGCCAGCTTTCATATCTAAGGTGGAACTAAAACTCACCGTTGCCTGGTTTCTGGGCCAACACCTTAACCAATCTTCATCATGCTGGTTCTAAGCTCTTAGGTCCAAAGATATTTAATATTGTTCTATAGTGGTAGCCACATTAAAACTTTAGAATCCACTTTGAAACAAATACACTTCTTCATGTCTTTGAAATGATTTAATTCTGATGCCCATCTACCTGAAATGAGCTGTTCCCCAAACCATTATTAAAATCAATGGATCTCCCCATCTAACTTATGCATGAATTTATTGCATTCATTAATTTCTCCAAATCCTTTCTTAAGATTAATCAGATACATTCTTTTCCCCATCCGCCTTCAGAGTGAATTGATTTTCCAACTCTATTTCATCTCTAAAATGATTTTTCCACCCCCTTGTATATTAATTTTATGTTAACGGCCAGTGGAATGCGCAGTTAAACTGTTCTAACAACAGAAACCAGAGTTCTGCTGATTGACATTTGAAGTAAATCAGGGGTGGGCTTCAAAAAAATTAACAATCGGTTCTCTGCCTGGTTTCTGGATGGACGTGGCCATGGTGGGCACGGCCTAGTCAGCCTCCTGCACCACAACAGGGGTGGGGCTGTGGGTGGTGGGGTTTCACCCTCTCCAGGCTCCAGAGGCTTTCCTTGAGCCTCTAGGAGGGCAAAAATTGTCTCCCTGCATCCAGAGGCCAGAAACAGGCTTGTTTCTGGCCTTCCGGAGCTTCTAGGAGGCCCACTTTTTATCCTCCCTGAGCTTCCATGAAGGCCCTGGGCTTACCTGGGATCCAACGTAGGCTGTGAGAGGTGGGGTGGGCGGGGACAGCCAGTCCTTGAAACTACCAGTACAGTGAACCAGATGTAAAATTAATGTCCGGTTCTCCTGAACCGGTGTGAACCAATTTTGAAAGATGAAGCAGGACTTAACAGCAATGGATGACAGGGGGAAAAAAAATCAACAACTGTGAAAGATAAACCTCCTCCTTTTTTACAACCCTATAATCTCTTAATTTGGGGTAGAGTCCAGGTGACCAGATGGAGCCGAGCATTTACAAACAATAACATGAAAAATCAGGCCTTATAGATGCTACATTTAAGGCCCTATATATCTTTCAAGGATCTGGATCATATCAGTTTGCATCTTCATTGGAAAAGACCCTGATTTTGAGAAAGATTGAAGGCAAAACGACAAGGGGATGAAATCCTTAGCTGGCATCATTGATGCAATGAACATAAATTTGAGAAAACTCCAGGAGGAGGGAGGGCCCTGGCATGTTATATTTCATTGTACCTGACCTCAGGGCTGTAATAGATAAAAAAAATATTGGTAGAATATTTTAAATAACAATTTGATATGACTATGAGTGTGGAAAACCACTAATAGTGGAAATTATATGGTCATGGCCTACTGAGATGTGGCGAAATTTGAATTAAAAAGGCAGTGAAACCTTTTCTAGAAGAATGTCCAATAAAATTAGCACTCCAGGAAAGGAAAGTCATTGGTGCCAATTGCCTTGTATCTCTTGAATAAAACACATAAACTTATGAGCTGCGGTGGTGCAGTGATTAGAGTGCAGTACTGTAGGCTACTTCTACTGACTGCCAGCTGTCTGCAATTTGGCAGTTCCAATCTCACCAGGCTCAAGGTTGACTCAGCCAACCTTCTGAGGTGGGTAAAATGAGGGGCCAGATTGTTGAGGGCAAGAGGCTGATTCTGTAAACCACTTAGAGAGGGCTGTAAAAGCTCTGTGAAGTGGTATATACAGTAAGTCTAAGTGCTATTCCTATAGCTTATGCACTTTTTTCTGGGACACAGAAAAACATGGCTGCAAGGACATAGAAATCCTTAGGGGAACATTAGGGAAAAGATTGTTAGGGAATCAGAAGCTAAAACATATGAAGAACAGTTACAAGAATTGGGTATGTCTAGTTTAATTTTAAAAAGAGACTAAATGACATGATAGCAGTGTTCCAATATCTAAGGGGTTACCACAAAAAAGATGGGGTCAACCAATTATCCAAAGGCAGGACAGGAAGCAATGGATGGAAATCTATCAAGGAGAGATCCAACCTAGAACTAAATTTTCTGACAATTAGAACAATTGATCAGTGGAACATCTTGCCTCTAGAACTTATGGGTGCTCCAACACTGGAGGTTTTAAAGAAGAGATTGAACAACCATATGTCTGAAATAGTATAGGGTTTTCTGCCTGAGCTTGGACTAGAAGACCCCCAAGGTCCCTTCCAACACTGTTATCCTATTATTATCAAAGACCATGATGCAAAAAATACCATGTTCTGATGAATGTTGTATCCATTGACATTACATGGATACTCTCTTGCTTTTTTTTCAGCCTTTCTCTTACATTCAAATGTGCCAATTTTCTTTGAACCTTATTGGTTTTTAAGTTAAAATGAACATTCACTTCAATATGTAAAATGAATTAGACATTCATTTGTCCAGGATGGTATAAGGACTCCTGCTTTGGACTAGAAAACATCCTTCCAGCCCTATGCTTTTATGTTTCAGTGTATTGGTGGAAACAGATCTATTTTCAAACTGTATGAGCAGAATTTTTCCTTGGGATTTTTTTTTGGTTGCAGAGAAATTCTTATTGCCGTTACAAATTTAGTGGTGCCTCTTTCAGAACTCCATTGATTTCTGTTGAAATTTAGTCTTATGGGGATCAATGTCTATTTGTCTTCCTTCACAGAAGTAAGGCAAGCTTTAGGACTAGCTGTTGTGAAAATCAGACACTCCAATGATGTGAATCCCTTTGGGCTTATGTACCATGCTCTGTATCAGATTTGTTGGCAATTTCTTGTTTGTAGCATCAGCAATAGTTACAAGAGATGAGCCTTCAAACAAAAAAGGATATCAAATAGAGGAAAAAAATTAGGAGAAGATTCTCTTTTCTGCGGCCTCCTTTTTAGCACTGACTTTAGAGGTCACTAAGTCTTAAGTATCCAGAGACACAACTCTGACCTGTGGTTGAAAATCATCTAAACAATTTTAATTAATTAGCTGTAGTTGGTGTCACTAATCCCAAATCAAAAATCTGTTCTGTTTGCAAAGTACAGTTCAACGCTAGTCACTGGTTCCTAGTTTTCCCTCTCTGAGAAATACATTCTACCTTGGAGGTATGCAAACTTAATGTCCTCCAGATATTTTAGACAGACTCACATCTGGTCAATGAGCCAACATGGTTATTGACAAGGGATCATAGGAGTTGAAGTCCAAAAGGATGTCAGAGTGTGATGCCATAATGAGAATCCTAACTTATTTCTATTTAATAATAGGGCTGAAAGCTAATTCTAGCCTGTTAAAATGGGAAGAATCTAAGAGATCCTGTTTTGAATTGTCTGCTAAATAAACCAAAGAAGCAGCATCTGAACATTAGTTTACCACTTTTATGACAGGAGAAGCTGAGAGGAAATTGCCAAGAAGTGTCTAAACATAGCATTATTTCATGCTGCGCAGGATTTCTCAACAATTGTTCATTTTTATGAAGTCTAAATGTGATTGCTGTACTGTTCTTGTGCTTATTTACATTTCTTTGTAACTTGCTAGTCTTTTCTTTTGAAGAGAAGAGTGTCTATTTTGCCTCCACTGCATTTAAGCTTGTATTTCAGACATTTTAACTGACCTGTCTAGCAGATTGTTCCAGGCACAGTATAACTCAGTTCACAGCAGAGTTACATAAATGATAAAATTGACATACTAGTATTAGTACAGTACTCTAGAATCCCTTTCCAACAGGTTGCTTCTGGGCAAAAATGCCAGAAGTTTTCTGGATTTTTAATAGCTGTGGTGTAGACTGGTCACACCTAGGTAATGCGCGAGATAATCTAAGCTATATTCAATAGCTTACAGGAAGAGAATATATTTATTTTATTAAATTTCTGTGCTGCCCATCTCACTGATATACTGCAATTGCAACATGTAATGAATATATTGCTCCTTCATATCGCACTCATATTGGAGGCACCAAGGTGCTTTTGGGTTGAAAGAATTAGCCAGTGACATCACCACTCAGTAGGAGGTGGAGCAAAGGATGGGAGCTCACCCTACCCCACAGCAGCACTCAGGTATCCAACGTGAGCTTGCTGCTTTCAAGCCAGCATCCTAACCACATGAGCCATCATGTTCCTCTCCTGCTCCTTTATATTAAGACATGCATACTGCACAAGTCAAAAAGAGGGCTGTGAAAATATCTACAGACCCCTCACATCCTGGATATAAGCTGTTTCAACTTCTATCCTCAAAATAATGGTATAGGACACTGGACACCAAAACAAGTTTTTCCCCCAATGCCATCACTCTGGTAAACAACTAATTCACACACTCTCAAACTATTTAGTAAGACTGTATTAATATTATTCTTCTCATCTTTCCTATTACCTATCTCCTTTTCTACTTATGACTACTTATAACTTTATTGCTTATATCTTTACGATTTATATTGTTTTATTTAGTTTCCTAGTACAATTCATGTTGATTCTATCATTAAGTGTTCTATCATGATTTATGATGAATGTATTTTTATGATGACTATGGTTATAATTTATCACTTAAGCTTTTAAGTGATAAGTGATAACGCTTTTATGTAAAATGAGAGCTTATGCACCAAAGACAAATTCCTTGTGTGTCCAATCACACTTTGCCAATAAAGAATTCTCTTCTCTTCTCTTCTCTTCTCTTCTCTTCTCTTCTCTTCTCTT
>NW_020769310.1:3806206-3894651 GCF_900518735.1 Pseudonaja textilis | reverse complement strand
TTCTCTTCTCTTCTCTTCTCTTCTCTTCTCTTCTCTTCTCTTCTCTTCTCTTCTCTTCTCTTCTCTTCCCTTCCCTTCCCTTCCCTTCCCTTCCCTTCCCTTCTATTCATCAATGTACTGTATATACACAAGGAGTGAGGCTTTGTTGCAAGTGCCAATCCTAACTTTCTTGATGCCCATTCCTGTACCGCTAAATAGACTAAAGAGTCTTCATTGAGATGGAGGCCAAAGGGTGGGTTTTTAATTGTATTTTTAGTATCAAATTTATTTTCTTCACTGAGACACCTAAATTGCAGCAGTCTAAAAAAGCTATTATTAAATTAATGTCACAATGAAAGGCTTTCAAAGTTGACCAGCACAAAGAAATAATCATTGTAATGTAATTAATCTAATGTATAAATGATGAGGAAAATGTCTGCAGTTCAGAATTACTAATACAAAGTTATAACTGTATAAGAACTCTAGAAGAACCCAGCGATGGGATTAACTTTTTTTTACTACCGGTTCTGTGGGCATGGCTTGGCTTGGTGGGCTTGACTTGGTGGGCATGGCAGGGGAAGGTTACAGCAAAATCTCTATTCCCTCCCCACCCTACTAACCTGCTTTACAGCTCTGTTAGTTGTAATTTAAGGAAAGGCAATGTTACTAAAATTGTTTATACTGATTGTGCTGAAGGAAAGAAACATTTGTTTATATATTTGCTTTATTTTTCTTTATTTCATTTTGATATTTTTTGTTTCTGTCCTATTTTTCTTTTTGTATTATTCTCTTTTCTGCATCTTATTTTGTCCCTTTCAAATTTGGATTAGGTTTTATGTTTGCAATGGTAATTTTAAATACATTATTATTAAGAAAAAAGAAAACTACCTAAACATCTTTCTGAAAACACCAGAAGTTGAGCCTAATTCAAAGAAGTTTTTAATCTCTGTTAGCTATTTAGGACTGCCCAAGGAACAAGGTAACTCGGGAACAATTTTTAAAAAATGCATGGATAAGTTTGTAGAACTGATATGTATTCAGACGTAGCCATGAATTCCTTTCAGACAGGTTTAAGGTTTGCAATATATATATTGCAAATATATCTCCCCTTGGGTATTCTAAGGTCCAAGAACAGGTTTAAAAGTTATGCAATAAAGGAGCATTGAAGATGCACATTAAGAAAACTTTTTTTCAACGTTTGATCTTTGTTCCCTGGCAAAGTTTCCTTTCCATCCATAGAATAAAACATTCTCTCTGGAAGGTGCCAAGACAAAATGTCAGAGAAAGTATGTAATGAGCACTAGATAATGAAACACCTCTTGACACTATTTTGACACATAAAAAGTATTCAGGTTAGATTGCCTTCGTGTTCAAACCTGGGCACCGATGTGGTAAAATTTGTTCTGAAATATAGTGTGGGATTCATTAGCATTTAAAATTGGGGATGAGGCAAAGGTGTGTTCTGAATAACTACTAACATTGCAGTCATAGAATATAAAATGCTGATTGTGTTTAGGAATCTGTCTCCAGATTAGCTGTTTTACACTTTCCTGAACAATTCAGCAACTTCATTAAAGGCATTGGGGATGACAAAATTAACAAGCAGAAGGCAAGTTTAAGTGATTACAGAGACTCTTCAGTTTGCCATTTTCTGGGTTAGACTCTAATGTTGGGAGGAAAGCTCATAACCTAGGCTCTCTGCTGCTTTGATGCTAATTAATGAGGTTATTCAATGCTTTGGATTTGATTCAGAAGAGATGGCTTGTATATCACACCTCTCTGGGACTCATTAAAGCAGCTGTGTCTGTTCCCAAGATTGTATGAGTGCAACGGAAGCAGCAGCTGTACAGTCCTAGAAAGTGACACTAGAATCCGACAGTTGTTATTCCATGGTCCCAGGTTCTGAAATGCCTGTTCTAATGATTAAAAATTAAATCCAAAATACTGGAGGGCTATAACTTCGAGGGCTATAACTTCAAGGACTAAGGCACCGTTTCTGATCTACAAGCCATTATAAGATGTTGTGGTTTTAGCTGAAACGGTTCTATATCAGGCAACCAGAAAGAAAACAATCACCTACCCAGATGTTCGATGGAATAGTACCGCTGTTTGCTGTCCACCCGCACTGTCTCAGCATAGGGGCTGCCTACCCCATAGCCAATGATGTAGCCACGTACAATGATGTTTGGATTCAATGGTGGGGTCCAGCTCATTACAATGCTGGTTGACAAAGGCCTGACGTGAAGAGAGCTTGGCTGATCAGGTACCTGTGATTCTGGAAGTCAAAAGAAGAGATTGTTACCATTGACATAGAGGCATCTGAACAACGGGAAGATTTCTCAAGGAGAGAAGCAACCTGAAATGAAGGAAAAACTTCCTAATATTGAGAACCACCAACCAATGGAACAGCTTGCCTTCAGAAGCTGTGGGTGCCCCATTACAGGAGGTTTTTCGGAAGAGACTGGACAGTCACTTGCCTGAAATGGTATAGGGCAGGGGCCTTCCAACTTGAGAGCTTTAAGACTTGTGGACTTCAACTCCCAGAATTCCTCCTCCAGTCATGTTAGCTCAGGAATTCTGGGAGTTGTCTTAAACTTGCCAAATTTGAAGACCCTTGGTATAGGATCTCTTGCTTGAGTAGTGGGTTGGACTAGAAGATTTCCAGGGTCCCTTCCAACTCTGTTATTCTATTATTGTCAAAGGCCATGATGCAAAAAAGTAACAAGTGTGTTCTGATGAACATTGTGTTTATTGACATTATACTGGTTAGATAAAACACTCGCCAAAGAGATCTCTCTAGATGAGGTGCCAAAGTGTTTTTAATAGCTAAAACTAATTTTGTTGTAGAGCATTAAAAAGTCCATAGTAGGGCATGAAATCGAAGTTCTGGCCCTTCTTTTAATTACAGTATATATGATATGCACAATACACATTAAAGAGTTCCTGGGCTTTGATTATATGGATACTGTTGTGATTTTTTTAACCTTCCTCTTCCATTCAGATGTGCCAATTGTCTCTGAACCTTACTTTGTTTTTAAGTTAAAATGAAAGTTCACTGCAATATGTAAAATTCTGATCGATTGATTTCAATATTAGGTAAAAATACCTCTGATTTTACATAGTTACATAGCTACATGCAACTTAGCATGCAAATCATTTCAATACTGTACTCAGCTTCTGAATGATCCTACCTAGCTGAATATTTTCTTCCAATTATAATACCTCACAGGACAAAACATCGCATTTGCTAAATGCAATCTTCCTCATATTACCATTTATTCCCACTAAATGGAAGACTTGAAATATAACACTACAATTATTCTTTAGGGGGGGAAAGAGAGAGAGATGATAATAATCAGGGGTTAAGAAGAAATCAATAAATGTAAGAGAGAAAACAGAAAAAGGATCTACAAACACATTTTTAACAGTGGTATAACTACTGTACAGTCAAACATAAACACAATTCCAGTCAGCTAGCCATAAGCAAAGTGCTTGTAAAATTGCCTTTATGTTTCCATGATTACTCAGGTCAACCTCCTGTTTTTTTAACCTCCTATGGATCACTCACGATGGCTTAAAACAAAAATAAATCTGAATATGCATTTACAAAGCACTTGAATGAATTTTATGCCTTGAAAGCAGATATTCTTGATGGCCATCATTCGTAACAGTGAGTGCTTTAAAATCTTGCAAAATGAAAGGAAATTCTTTCCTTGCCAGTTTGTAAAGATGCTGTTGTATCACAAGCCTCTTCAGAGCATCCAGAGACTGGCTTTATGGCAGAAAGAGATAAGGTGTTGGCATTTCTTCACTGAATAGGTAGAACTGGGGAAGACGAAGATGAAGGCACATACATACATATCTTAGAATAGCATTGAGGGATCCCATCTGAGTTGGTCATCAGGACCAAAGGTTTATTCGTCCAACTTTTGGGGGTCATGTAGAACAGCCCCATGAATATATTCTGGAAAGAGAGAAGTTGATGGGTTCCAGCACGAGCCCGAAAGCTTGGAAGAATAAACATTTGATCCCGGGGACTGACTTAGATTGGATCCTGAAAAAAATGAGTATATAAATAACTAGCTCGATACCTGTGCTTTGCTACGAAACTATGTGGTCAGGCTTAGTTTTGGGGAGGAAAAAAGGGGGAAATTTTTGCCTCTGCCTACAAGCATCCATCGATATTCATCTGGCTAGTGTCCTGTCAGCGTGTGAGTGGTTGTCCCGAAGGTGCTTTTTTCAAGAGGCAACTGGACTTTCTGGTTTTTCTTCGATGACATTTTGCTTCTTATCCAAGAAGCTTCTTCAGCTCTGACTGGATGATGGGGAAGGGAAGGATTTATTCTCCTTGAAGACTGCTAGTCATTTGCCTTCTTTTAGCAGGTTGTTAAGGTCACCTGGAGGTTTATCTGTTTCATCAGGGTCACCTGAGTGGTGCAAATGGGAGAGGAGCCTTCTTGGAACTGTTGAAAGGTCTGTGTTATAGATTGGAGATAGATGATGTCGTATCCAACCTCTCTGTTGAGAGAGGGCTGTTCAATTTTGACCTAGATGGCCTCTTTATCCCCTCTTTCAAACCAGCGGTCCTCTCTGTCCAAAATATGGACTTTGTTGTCTGTGTCTTTTAAATGCAGATGGACTGCTGAATCTAGTCCTGATGTGTTTGTTCTCCTATGTTCTTACAGATGTTTCATTACCCAACTGGGTAAGATCTTCAGTGCTATCTTCTTTGTTTATATGCAACAGCTTATTCTGAGCAAATATTATCTTTTATCAGTGAAATATCAATGCAAAATGTTTAAGCAGACAAAATGTCCATGAAAGCTTCCCACCATAAAAACTGAAATTAAAAAAGCATTTAAAGAAAAAATGATGAGACTAACATTTGTCAGTGTTGCTGACCTTGATTGTTTTCTCTTTGCCTTTAATACATTTTATCGGATTTGTGATGAATTTTGGCAAAGTTTCCAATAAGAAGTTCAACCCACTCTCAAAGTTTGATTAGAATGGAAGAAGATTAGAATTAAGATATAGCAGCGTTAACAAAATTTTAATAGAGCACCATTTTCATTTATTTTTGAGCTATGCTTACATAATTAGAAATAAATTGGAATATATCACATGTTAAAAGACAGGATGTCCTGAGAACACAGGGCTTATGTAATTTGTTTTTTTTACAATTACATAAAAATATTTGAAATTGCTTGCTATTTGTTTCTGAAATAGTTATTAAATGCCATTTTAAATCAGCTTTATAAAAGTTACTGTATTCACTTGGGTGTTGAGGCAAGAGTCTAATAAATATAACTATTTTTATAAATGTAAGAAGTAAGAATAACAAAGAGAGAGAGAGAGAAAGGAAAGGCTGATGAAAAAGAAAGTTTGGTGTTGAAAGTTGTTAACTATCACATAGCTCATTAATAATTATAACTGATGACTTGAGGAAGAGCTAGGGAAAAAAATGGTTCCAGAAATAGATCTTAAATATCAAACTGGTTTCAATATATGATATGCTAATAATGTAAAAATAATAAATTTCCATAGCCAGGCCATTCCAAATTATACACTGAGAAAAACTGATTTTGAAACCTGCCTATACAGTATTACGCAAAGTGCTACATTCATCTTTATGCCTAATTTATTTTGTAAATGTTTGCATAAATTTCCGGTCTTGAGAAGGACAGCAGAAAATAAAAATCCTTTTCTTCAGCCCTGGAAACTCTTCCGAACTTCTTAGAATTCATAGACATCGTTAATCCTTTTGTACACAGAATATAATTGTCTTTATGAACATGGTCTATAAAGCTGAAGTTTTCTCTACTCTAAGTCCCTAGTTTGGAGTGGTCAGTTAGAAGACAGGAAGAAAACTAGTGACATGACTATTGGGATGCGTTTGGTTAAAGGAACAGCAAGGAAGCAATCGTAAAGAGTGGGAATAGAAGAAAAAAATTGACCAAGGGGACACATTATTTTAGCAAAGAAAAAGTCAGAAGGGTTTTAAGAAGGGTTAAGGGATGAGATGAATTCTACTTCATGGGGGCATGAATTGGCTGGATCATTACGTGTCCCAAGATAATGTTGCAGGATCCAACATGGGTCGGTCACTGGAACTAGAGGTTTTGCCTTCCAAGTTTTCGGACTTTGTGAT
This sequence comes from Pseudonaja textilis, assembly GCF_900518735.1. The sequence continues at coordinate 3,888,524 of NW_020769310.1, read as the reverse complement.
TCTTGATGTTTCCCGAAGATGGGCTCAAGCATGAGTCCAAAAGGTTGGAAGACAAAACCTCTGGTCCCAGCGACCGATCCAAATTGGATCCTTGCTGGATCGTGTTTAGGAGGAAACAGGAGAAAATTCCATGTCTACCTAGTAGTATTCCTGGTTTGTTTTTATCCAGGTATAACTCTCCTTAGGCTTTTAAGGAGATATTTGCAGATAACTTAGATTAAAAAAATATTTAAAAAATTTAAAATTTTCTCCCTGACAAATGATATACATATGTGGAGATAGGGTTTTCCCCCTCTCCTGAGTAAAAGAAGAACTGGTGGAATATACTAGGATTTTCCACCTTCAAAATACAATAGGATGCCACAACAAGAAGATAGAGAAGATAGAGAATAACAGAGTTGGAAGAGATTTTGGAGGTCTTCTAGTCCAACCCACTGCTTAGGCAGGAAACCCTACACCACTTCAGACAAATGGTTATCCAATTTCTTCTTAAAAACTTCCAGTGTTGGAGCATTCACAACTTCTGGAGGCAAGTTGTTCCGTTGTTCTAATGGTGAGGAAGTCTTATTCTTCATGTTCTCTTCCACAGAGTGAGTTTAGCAGGAAAAAAAAAATACTATAAGGGTAATTGTTTTTCACTGTAAAAATATGATTGTTTTTTAAATTCAAACTGCAGTTTGATATATAGCTGGGGTGTCAAATTCATGGCCTGTGGGCCAGATGTGTCATGTGCTGGCCCCTCCCCCACCCAGTTTAGCAAAGGGGGAAAAAGTCCTAATATGTCATGTGACGATGCAGTTATGAAGTGAGTTTGACACCCCTGATATATAGTATCGACGAGCATCTTTGGCTAATTTTGCAAAAGCTAAGCAGGGTCCGATGTGGTTAATGTAGGAAATTTCAGGAGGTCAGACAAAACTCTCCCCCTTTTTTTAAAAAAAGAAAATGAAACATGGGTTTTTCTTTCAAAATGAATATTTAAAACCTTTCTAGCTGTTGGAAAGACTGTTTTGCTTTCCAGGGAATCTTGAATAGCCCGCATTGTTTAGGTTTCTAATTGCTTTAGCAAAACACACTGATGAAAAGGCATATCCATAGGGAGTGAAGGGAATTCTTTAAAAGATACTATTTGTTTCCATGTTAGTGCAAATGCCAAGAAGGCAGCAGTGATGAAACGGTTACAGCAAAAATGAGAAAAAGGGGCCTGGAATAACCAACCTCTTCCTTAGCTGTCTTTTCCTTCCTGTGCTAGAGTTTACCAGATCTGTTTCGCTATGGGGATGATCCTTAAAGAAATCACCTCAAAGAGGGATAGGCCAAAGCCTTTTCCAGATTTAATAGCAGGTCTCTGGCTGATGCGCAGTAGACTGTTAAATTACAAAGATGCGCAAAACGGCGTTCAGATCATGAAAGTGCACAGAACAACTCTCCTTAGATTTAAAACCGTTCTCCTGAAATGAATAAATATTGGGGTTATCAATCATGGATTTATGATCCATTCAGTTGAGGCATTCATTCTGAGCACTCAGGGGGATTCTCTGCTCTCAAGACTTTAGCTGATTGCACCAATTTCAACTGAGCAAACCGGCTCTATAGTTCTCTGACGAATCAGATGCTCTGCCAATTTCAGCCTATCAAGGAAAAGCTTTCCCATCTCACACTTCCCGTTGTGTTAGGATTCAGGCACTCAGAATTCCTACCGATTTGCTCATTCCTACAGAGAAAAAAACCTGGAGGTCAGAATGATTGGGGGATTCTGGGGGTTTAAAATGCCAAAACATGCAGAGCATGAGGATACTATACATCTTAAGAAGAAAAGGCAGGATTAAGAATGAGCGTGGCTGGAAAAAATGTGAACCGAACAGGGGTGGAATTCAATTTTTTTAACAACCGGTTCTGTGGGCATGGCTTAGGTGGTGGGCATGGCTTGGTGGTCATATGACTGGGTGGACGTGGCTTGGTGGTCATGTTATTGGCTGGGCATGGCCAACTCAATATCACTCACATTGAGGCACGCATCTCCTTGCCTGGCCTCTCATGACTGGGGGGATGCTGCAACAGTCGTAAGTGTGAAAAATGGTCATGTCACTTTTTTCAGTGCCATTGTAACTTTGAATGGTCACTCCACACAAGCAAAGTACCAGCAAAGGAGGGAAAAATAACTCCAGAGAAGTTCCTGAGACAGGAAGTCTAGTCCTGCCAAGAATGTAATAAGGATTAACGGAGAGGCAGTTTCTGTAAGCAACACCAGAATGTTTCCTCCCTGCCTTCCTTACAGGATTAGGCCAGTAATTTCTTCTAACAACTGGTTCTCTGAACTGCTTAGAATGTTAACAATTGGTTCTAGCGAATAGGTGCCAACTGGTAGAATGCCACTCCTGGAACTGAATGCAGAAGTGAGAGTCCAGCACAACAGAAGTATCTCAAGATACTTTGGTCATATAAGGCAAAGGAATAAGGCTTAAAGCTCAGAAGAGGAACAAAATGAGAAAATTGTAGTCAGATGGAGTTAAGGAGATCTTCAAAATGAAAAGAAGTGAGATATTTGAAGAATAAAAGGCAATAAGAAACATAGCTGAAGCAATAATGGTTTGGAAGGACAGATATAGAAAGGTAACTGGTGTTGATGTAAATTAGATTTAGTGATATTTCTTTTTCTTGCTTCACTATTCTTTTTAGCTTTTCTGTTAGTTGCATAATGATGTTTACCCTCAAAGTGAGTGTTAGGGGCAGGTCTCTATGATATAACCTCCTGCTCAATACAGGAATCTGAATTAAAACATTCTAGAAAGATATATCTATCTGATCTGATCTGTATTCAATCAGTTCCAATGTATTAAAAAATAAGTTCCAACTTTTTCTACTGAAATCCACAGTACTTTTCTGTAATTTAAACCATTATTCTTTTGGTCCTGCACTTTGGGAAAACAGAGAGCAACTCTCGGCCCTCATTTGTAAAAAAATCCGTTTAGATACTTGAAAAGTTTTGCCATATTTCTTTTGCTTGATCCCCCCCCCCCCCCCCCCTTTAAATATATCCAACTCTTCTCCTAGGACTTTGTTTCTAGTCCCTGACCACTTCATTATCCTCCTTGGCACCTGTCCCAGTTTCTCTGAGGTCCTTTTTTAAAACTGAGGTGCTCGTAATTGGAAAACTAATCATATGGCTTTCCAAGCCTTAGCAGCAGCACTAGTACAGCTCTGTTTCATTTGGGAATGGATTTCTATGTCCCTGAAAGGTTGAATCTTTCACAAAAAAGGCTAAAATATAAAATATCTTACAGATACAGATGAACAGAGTTGGAAGGGACCTTGTAGGTCATCTAGTCCAACCCCCCACCACCCAAACAGGAGACCCTACACCATTTCTGACAGATGGCAGTCCAGTCTCGAAAGCTTCTAGTGATGAAGCTCCCACAACTTCTGAAGGCAAGCAGTTCCATTGGTTGACTGATCTCACTGTCAGAAAATTTCTCCTTATTTCCAGGTTGAACCTCTCCTTGTTCAATTTCTGTCCATTATTCCTTGCCTGGCCTTCAGGTGCTTTGGAAAACAGATTGACCCCCTCCTCTCAGTGGCAGCCCCTCAAATATTGGAAGACTGCTATCATGTCTCCCCTGGTCCTTCTCTTCACTAGACTAGCCATGCCCAGTTTGTGCAACTGTTCTTTATATATTTTAGCCTCCAGTCCCCTAATCATCTTGGTTGCTTTTCTCTGCACTCTTTCCAGAGTCTCAATGTTTTTTTTTTATAGCGTGGTGACCAAAACTGGATGCTTGTATCAGATGCCTGGGGAGAAACAATGAGAGATGTTTCCTGATGTCATGAGCTTCTGGAAACCATTTTTCCCCTTCTAGACAAGAGAACTTGGTTTCCTCCAGTGAATCCATACATACATGCTAATGAAACCCTAGGCTTACGCTGAAGTATTTCAAAATCTGGAAAGCTTTGCCTTCAGGCTATAAGAATTCCAATAGATTCCAATAGATTGAGGGGCTGCCACAGGGAGGAAGGGGTCAAGCTATTTTCTAAAGCTCCTGTAGGCCAGACAAGGAGTAATGGATGGAAACTGAAGAAGGAGAGATTTAACCTGGAAACAAGGAGAAACTTTCTGACAGTGAGAATGATCAACCAATGGAACAGCTTGACCTCGGAAGTTGTGGGAGTGCCATCAGTTGAGACTTTCAAGAAGAGATTGAACTGCCATTTGTCAGAAATGGTATAGGGTCTCCCACTTGGGCTAGATGACCTACAAGATCTCTTCCAACTCTGATTATCTGTATCTGTATCTGGACTGAGCAGATAGATTTTAGACCCGCCACAGAGTAAAACAGCTCTTTAGCTATTTCATGCAGTACCCACAGCATGGAAAATATTGAAGTTGAAGGCTACACTGAAAACTACCCTTGCTCTGAGCATCCGTCCAACTGTTACATTTTGGCAAAAGACATGGTAGCAACAGCTGGTCCAGAAGTTAAAATTAGACAGATGCTTAGAAACACCTTGTGAAAATAATGGAAGAGGACAGAACTGTCTTTTTTTTCCTCATTTCTACTTCACTTGCCCATACACACAGAGAAAATTAGCAGCATGCAATCAATGAAAACACTTCTGCTTGAGAAAATAGTCAGGCATCAACTGCAGTAGTTTGGACATTGGATCATCCTAACCTCCACAGCAGTTTACCCAAAAGGTAAGGCAACTATCTGAGCACAAAACAGGCATAACAGCTGTGAAAATAATCACAATTACCATCAAGATCACTCTCTGGAGTTTCTGCCATATACCACTCTGAAGAAGGTCCTGTTCCATTGGCTGTCATAGCTGCAACCTGGAAACTATATTGGCTTCCTTTGTCAAGACCTATTTGCAATACAAACCAAACAGAAAACATACAGTTAATGCTGCTGACATTCTACAAGTCATGTTAACAGAACCATTTCTAGCATAGCAGTATGTCTCCAAACCTAGTTCTCCTCTCCCCACATGACAATGTCTACATGTACATGCATCAGCAGGATGAAGGTTTCTTCACTGAAAGTTATGAACTATGATCTATCCCACTGGCCTAGTGTAGGGGGGTTGGTAGATTTTGTTTTTAATTTTTTGCTTTGCAGTCTAAGACTTTAAGAGAGTGACTGGCCCAAGCTGACTTACATGCATAAGGAAGGACTGAAATAGGGTTTCCTACCTCCAGTCTGTTCCCCTGTGTTGAATTCAGTGGTTGGATCCAACTTTTTTTTACTACCAGATCTGTGGCCGTGGCTTGATGAGCGTGGCATGGTAGGCATGGCAGGGGAAGGATACTGCAAAATTCCCATTCCCCCCACCACCACCACACTAACCTGCTTTCCAGCTCTGTTCTCCTGTGCAGGGCAACAAAAGCAGACCCAGCTGACTAGCTGGGACTTGGGAGCCAGAGAATAGATGGGAACGGGGCCAGTCAGAGGTGGTATTTGCCAGTTCTCCAAACTACTCAACATTTCTGCTACCAGTTCTCCAGAACTAGTCAGAACCTGCTGAATACCACCTCTGTGGTATCTTGAACCTTTTGTCCCCTTCCTCTGATCTCAGTCCAATTTATTCCTTTCTATAGAAGAACAGAGAGCCCAAGCAGTACCTGTGAAAGGAGCACAGGAGATACGTACCTGTGTTCCTTTCTCCCCATCCCTCCTTGGCAACCATTTTGCCTACTCATCCCTTCTTGGCTCTCCCTCATTCCCAGAACAACGCAGCTGCCAATCAAACAACTGCCAATCAAACAGCAGTGTTGGGCAAGAGGAAAGGAGGGAAGGCAAAATGGTTGCCTAGGAACTCTGCCAGCACTGTTGTCATGAGGAAAATGTTCAGGAAACTGAGTTGTTGCCGCACAATTTTTCCCACTCCTACCTTCTAATTAATAACACCTCTGAAAAAGTGTAGCCAAAAATCTTTTTTTTCCTAAAGCAGATAGTATCACACTTAGGCCGTGCCCACCCCGGCTCTGCAAAGGCAAAAAATGTCATGATACATCACGTGATGTCACGTGACACAAGTTTGGCACCCATGTTATAGTAGATACAACAGGCTATCCCAAAGGTGCTTGTCAGTTGCTTTTTGAAAACTTTGTTTTCCTTGAAATATTTTAGTTCTCATCCAAGAATCTTCTTCAGTTCTGACTGAAGAACTGAAGAAGATTCTTGGATGGGAAGTGAAACATCTTCCAGGAAAAATGAAGTCCGCTTGCCTTTTGAAAAAAACACCTTTGGGACAACCATTAATTGGATGACTGAGAATCTGAATAAATATACCACAAACTAACCTCCCAGCTTGAATTTTAATAATGCATTCAATCCAGTTTGAATCTTGGAGCAGGTACTTTGTTCTGACAATTGTTATATTCCAACATAGGAGTGCCTTGAAGTTATTTTGTACCAGATTTCTCTTCCCTTTGTCAGCATTACATGTTTATCATTTCACGCATTTTATACTATCCATGAAGCATAACAATAAGCAGGCATGTTTAATTGCAGAGATACCCTGGGGAAGGATGTTTGAAACTCAAAAGAACCAAATCCATCTTTAAAATTCTAGCTGATGCTGGATGTAACTATAAAATCAACAATAGTGATTTAAAGTCATTGTTGCAATTTTGAATTACTTGGGTATTGCAGCTGTCCTCATTAGCAGGCGAAAACACCTGCCTTTACTAGCAGATGCTCTTAAGGAAACATACAGTCTTGCTGCTTGAATATTTAAATAATCTCTTTAAAAGCTGCAAGATTCCCAGTTCCTTTGGAGAATACTGTAATATAGAAGCAAAACTGTGACAATGAGGTTTCCATTTGGTTATGTTCCATTCAGCCTGCAATTTCTTGAAATTGATTTACACTATCTGCATGATTTGTTTGTTTATTATTTATTTACCCCACCTTTATTATTTTCAGAAATAAATCAAGGTGGTGAACACACCCAATACTCTTTTCTCCTCCTATTTCCCCCACAATAACAATCTTGTGAGATGGGTTAGACTGACAGAGAAAGAGGGAGGGGGAGGGAGAGGGAGGCAGGGAGAGAGAGAGAGAGAGAGAGAAGGAGAAGGAGGGAGGAGAGAGAGGGTGGAGATGTAGGGAGAGAGAGAGAGAGACTGGCCAAAGTCATTCAACCTGGTTTGTGCCTGTGGTGGAACTATAGAACTCATTGCTGCCTGGTGATTGGCCCAAACCTACCCAGCTGACTTTCATGCCTAAGGCAGGACCACTCACACTCTTGTGGCTTCTAGCCCGGTGCATTAACCACTAGACCAATTTAGTCTATCAATAGTTAGTTCCATATATTTATAGGCCTACTGAGAGGGATTCAGCATACCGCTGAATTTACTTGGGCTAGCTGAGAAATGAAAGGAAGTTGATATTTCTGACCAGAGATGGACATGTTATGACTGAACAGCTCTGAAAGTATATCTTGGCTTAGAAGTTGCCTCCAACTCTTGCAAGTCTTAAGGAACGTTTCTATAAACAAGGGCAAAAAAGGTACGCGTGAAACTTCAGGTGGAATCAGATACCTATGGAAAGTTCCCCTGCATTCAGATATCAAAACAATGGCCATTTTGTTTGCTTAGAAATAATGACCAAAACATTTTGTTTGGGGGTGACATGCTTTGTTTTTGCTTTGGAGCTGTCATTTGTAGAACCTAATTTAAGATAAAACCTGCAAGACAGCCTGGGGAATTGTATGGCAAACTTATTAAGGCATGGAATATGGGGAGGTACAAAATAGATGATAAAACCATTAAACAGGAAGCAAAGTAAAAATGCATGAAGGCTGTTGTTGTACAGCCCAATAAATGTCAGCCGAATGCAAGGCAACCAATGTTCGCTTGAAGTAAAAGCTCATTTTATTCCCCTAGTATTTCATTCCTCCTCTGTTTTATAAGGCTAATGCCATGTAAACACTCACCTGTAAACAGATACCAGAGGTTATTTGGTTCCAATGTTTCTACCTCACCCCTGCGAGCGGTCTTTCTGTGCCGTATTTTATAGCCGGTGATAAATCCATTTTGCATGCTGGACGGTGGGGGTAACCAGCTCACTTTGATGCTCTGTAAAGCAAAGACATTAAACTGGATGTTGCCGTATTAATTTTTGGATTCCCTAAAACTCAAGCATGCCAGCCTACTCAAAAGGCTTGCTAATTCATGCCCCATTGATTTGAATGTGTAAATCTACAGTATTAATCATTCCTTACATTTTAGACCTGCTAACAACGGCGTCCAAATTGCTTCTCATGATTAGGAAAAGGCTGAGCTATCCTTCGCAAATGATCACTAGATGGCAGCGAGGAATTAAGGTTGTGCGTTCTCTGCTGCCATCTAGAGCAAGGGTGTCAAACTCAGGGCCCACGGGCCAGATTTGGCCTGCGGGGTGCTTAGATCTGGCGCATGGGGGCCACCCTGGAAACAGTGATGGATCGGCCCGTGATGCCTCTGCCAGTGAAAATGAAGCTCAGGAGGCCCATATGTGACCCTCCCGAGCTCTGTTTTAGCTGGCAGGGTGCTCGGGCCGCCACAGGTACCCCTGTTGAGGTTCACCAGCAGCAGGTGCGGATGGCTGAAGTATCGGAGAGGGAGGACTCAGATAAGGGGCTTGTGTATGATTCAGGGATGGGGCCAGGATCATCAGGGAGTGGAATGCTGCCTTTGGAGATTTTGGAGGCTGGCAGCAGTGAGGAAGAGGCCCCCGAGGAGCCTGTGCCCAGTGTGCGTGCGTGCAGGGCTGCTCGTAGGAAAGAGCAGCTGCAGCAGCACGGGCAACTCGGGAGTAAGGCTGCAAGGTGATGGCCCCTCCCTTATGAGATAAAAGCCACCCTGAGAGACTGGGATTCTTTTCAGGAAGCAAAGAAGTTCTTGCACTTAAAGCCTTCTGGAAGTTCTGACTATCTTGGTTTGTATTTGAAGACTTTTGTTTGGAATATTTCTTGGCAACTTATTCTAGTGCATTTGGCAGCCTTGCACAACCTTGGCAAGGCTCATTCTTATCAGAGACAAATAGTTTTAATAGGAATTCACAGAGAAGCATTAAAAGGTTTTGCTTTTATCTCTGGTGTTTGTTTACTTGGAACAAGGTTTGGGTCAGAACAGCCCCTGACATGAGTGACATTGAGCTAGCCATGCCCACCCTGACCACACCCCATGCCAACCCCCCTACCCCCAAGATCAAAACACAACCCTGATGCGGCCCTCTATGAAATTGAGTTTAACACCCCTGATCTAGAGTTTACCAATCTCAGATTGGATAATATTTTGTTTCTTGAAGTGGCCAGTCAGAAGTCCCTATAAGGACTTAAAAGCAAGAGAAAAAGGAAAAAGAAAATATCTTTTCTTGCCATTTTTTACTTGCAATGTTATCTGAAGATATGCTGCTCACAACTTGGATGTCATATTGAGCCTTAAAGACCAATAGCCCTTGGAGACATATCTTTGATGAATCGAGTCACAACTTAAAATATTTAGCAATTGCTTACACTGGCACTGAAAAAAGTTACTTATAACTGGATCTCACAGTTATGGCCATAGCAGCATCTCCATGGTCACGTGATCAAAATGTGCACACTTGGCAACCAGCATGAATTTACGACCGCATGATTCGCTTAACAGCTGCAGTGACTCACTTAACAACAATGGCAAATAAGGTCATAAAAACCAGGCACGAGTGAACAATCGCCTTGCTTAGCAACAGAAATGTTGGTCCCAATTGTGATTGCAAGTCGAAAACTACCTGTAGTAGCTATCACCATGTCCTGTGGTCATGAATTGTACAGGGGGCAGTACAAATCCATAAAATATTCCTTCGTGCATGCTGGCAATCTTATTTCAATATGTCAAGCGATCGTTTTTGTGCAGAAAACTATTCCATTTCAAAACACACTATAATGGCATTGAGCCGTTCTCTCTTACTGCTCCTTATGTTGAAATGATTGCACACCCAGCCCAACAGCTGTGTCCAGAAAACATGTTTTACCAGGTCAGTTAAAGGTCTAGCAGCTAGCGGAATGGTGTGGCCTAGAAGTGGAACTCTTGCCTCACAGTCAGGAAACTGGGAATTGGATCCTTGGTAGAGGCAGATATTTCTTTCTCTGAGCACACTGAGAATATATCTGCTGACAAAATTCTGCATTGGTGACAGGAAGGGTATCCGGCCATTAAAACACTCTGCTAGCTCCATTCAGTTGCCCTGACTTCACCCCACAAGGGATTATGGGGTTCATTCAATGAACATGAGTTAAAGATCTAGCAGCTACACTGATGTAATGTGTAAAGTTTTGTTATTTTCTTGTTCAGCATTTATTTATTTATGCTAAGGACATACGCAAAAGCATTCCAAGACACTACTTTCAGCAAGACAGACCTAGGAAAAACTTCTGTTCTTTGTTCCTTTCTGCTTTTCCCTTTACATCAAAAAAGAAATCTTTCAATGGGCCCACTGTTAGGAATGTAAGTCACCTAACAGTTGGGTTGGAAAATATATAAACCAGGATAGACATTTTAATACTGTCTCTTTAAGGGAATGCTAAAATTGTAATTGGGTGTGGTTCCTCAAATGGCCATAAGATGGAGCCAGAAACCTGGGTTGTTCTTCTGTTGTTGCTGAGAGTGTGTTCCTACATTTTTCCCTATTGACTGATCATCGTTAGTCTTGGATTTGATGTAAGTCTGTTACTGAACTGTTTATGATACTGAACTTTGTTATTGGATTATCCCTGGACTGAAAACTGACTGCTTTAACCGTGAATGACTTGGACTGTTTGTTTGGACATTGTTTAACCGTTTTTACTGGAAGTAAAAACCTACATTTTACTATGCAGTGTGGCTGTGTGCTCTGTGTGTGTTATTCTTCACCACTCTCACTACATCTCCCTGTGTGCGCTCATTCTCCTAATGGGGGATTACCTCAACACCCACTCATTCATTAAAATAAATGACTATACTCTGGTTCCAAACTGAACAGCAGCCACTGCCAATAAAGCAGCAGATAATATAAAGAATGTAGATAGATGTTATTCTTTTTCTCTAGGAAATTTCAATTCTTTTATTTTCTGTTGCATTACAGCTCCTGGGAGCAACACAAATGTAAAGGGGAGACTCATACAATGTCTTGAGTAAAACAACGGGGGCGGGGGAATCAGCAAAAGTTTTTAAAAAAGGATTATTTTTGTTTGTAAACAAAGACATATGAAGATAACCTGAAAGGCCAGCATAAAACAATCAAAAGAGTTACTTTGCCATCTGTGTTATTGTACTGTGTGTGAAAACATTTTTACCGAAAGTAAGTCTTGTTAAAATGGATTCCATGGAACACAACTCACTCCTGTCAACCCAGAGCTGATAATCAGGTTCCTTCTGAATGTGGCTTTAGTGCTATTCCAGAAAAGTTCTAAACCCATCATAAAAGGCAGCATGAGTAACACAGAGTGCTGTGCTATGAACCAGGACTGAGAGAGGACGTTCCCTCCTGCTTCTAGCCCACATGACCGGCTAGATTCTATTTGGGTTGATCTACGTCTTCTTTTCAAGCCAGACAAAACGTATATCTTAGAATAGAATAACAGAGTTGGAAGGGACCTTGGAGATTTTCTAGTCCAACCTGCTGCCTAGGCAGGAAACCCTAACCCTAACCCTACACCACTTCAGACAAATGGTTATTCAATCTCTCCTTAAAAACTTCCAGTGTTGGAGCATTTACAACTTCTGGAGGCAAGTTGTTCCACTGATTAATTGTTCTAACTGTCAGGAAATTTCTCCTTAGTTCTAAGTTGCTTCTCTCCTTGATTAGTTTCCATTCATTGCTTCTTGCCCTGCTCTCAGGTGGTTTGGAGAATAGCTTGACTCCCTCTTCTTTGTGGCAGCCCCTTAGATATTGGAACACTGCTATCATGTCTCCCCTAGTCCTTCTTTTCATAAGATGAGACATATCCAGTTCCTGCAATTGTTCTTTGTATGTTTTAACCTCCAGTCCCCTAATCATCTTTGTTGCTCTTCTCTGCACTCTTTCTAGAGTCTCAACATCTTCTATGATGGGTACACAGGGACAGCCCAGATGAAAAGAGAATAAAAATAATAATTGTGGGCTGAAATATAAAGAGAGAATCTGAGTTATCTCTGTTCTGCACTCAGTTCTAAAATGAAAGAGAAACTAACTCGCTTGCTGAAGCTCTGAGCTGCTGCTGCTGTTGCTTGCGTTTTGCTTATGCTACCTTGAAAGAATCTACAAATGGTATTTAAATTTTACTCATATTATTATGTTTATAAAGAAGTTAATTATCCTGCTGAATCTGCGTGTTTTCTATGCTTGAATGTTTGCTGCAAACTCTTTCCTTGTAACTAAATAACTGCAAGAAGATTATAACAATTTCACTTAAATTTCAAAGCTAATTCTTCTCCACTAAATTGGATGAGAACTGGTAAATTCTGCCTGCCCCTTGTAGTTCTAGACTCTGGTCTTCATGTTTTAATTCTTGCCCTCCAAGAGAGCCATTTACATTACTCCAGTACTGCAACACAGACTTGATATCTCTCTTACCCTGCTCCTGCCTTTTCTAATTGAGAGCTGGTTCTCTTTTTCAGATGTGGAACAGCAGGGATCATCTGTATCCATGCAGATTTTCCCAACATTGGGAAGACTAGAGAATGCTTGTCCCTACATTGGAACAAACAACCTCTCAGCCAATTTTAAAATGCACATACCCAGCATTTGGAAATCCACTTAAAGTGTAACACCTACAGATGAAAATTAAACCACTTGGCTTTAACTGTAGCAATGCTAAATACATTTATGCAAAAAAAGAGATCATTGTGCTTTAGGAAGATATAATTTTAAAGGAAAATAATTAATCAAACACCTGCAGATAGGCTCATGTCTGGCCTATGACCATCTCTCTAGAAAGTATTTTTTAAAAATGTAATATGTGACGAAAGAATGCCGAGCAGTGTGGCTGTGCAGTGTTTTGGATACAGAGTTAAAAGGGGGTGCTTTGGAATGCGTGAAGGCTCACATCCAGCATCTGTAGCAGTTCCTTAAATGTCAGATATCTTTTTCTAGGATTATGTTGAAGCTAGACAGAAGCCTCTGCAACCTTAGGAGGCCGAAAAATGGGCCTTCTGGAAATACTGGAAGTGCCCATTTTCAGCCTCTGGGGGGCATCTAGAGCTCGGGGGGAGGCCGTTTTCACTCTCCCAGAGGCTTGAGGAAAGCCTCTGCAGCATCAAGAGGCTGAAAAATGGGCTTTCCGGAAATAACAGAAGTGCCCAAAAAAGCCCATTTTCAGTATTTCCGGAAGGCCCGTTTTTCAGCCTCCTGAGGCTGCAGAGGCTTCTCTCAAGCCTCCTGGAGGACGAAAACGGCCACAAACAGGCCAAAAATTACCTGGGAGGTGCGCGCATGTATAGTCCAGGTAAGGGAGTGGGTTGGGAGTATTGCGCATGCATGCGCATTGGGGAGGGGCACATTGCATTGTGGGTGCCGGCATGCATATGCTTTCAGCACACCACAAAAAATGGTTTGCCATCACTGATGTAGATATTTGCTTCTAAAATCTAGCCACTTGCCTTTCTGGAGCTCCTACTTTTAAGGGCTTCATAGTGATGCTCTCGGGCACCAAGGAAAACTGTGTTTACATTAAGATCACCAATTAAACAAGATTTTAATAGCATTTCTCAATGACTGCCCCAAATTAGCTATGTAAGGTCTAGCTGTTCTTTTCAAACAAAGCCGGAAATCCAGCCAATTAATAGCAGCAGATGTTGACAAATCTTTTGCAAAATATCCAAATGTACAGCAGAAGGGAGTTTATTAATTCAAAGATAAATCTAAAGCATTGATATGCAAGGAGGTTTATAATACAGGATGGAATTCAATTTCTGCAAGTGTATGTCAAAATCCTTTTGTATGCCATCTTAAATCCATTTTGTGCTATATGATATAAAATGTCCATATGGATTAACAGACTGCTTTTATCCATTCTGGAAATAGGTTTGTTAAATGTGAGTTTTGCAGCCAAGTTGAAAAGAAAGCTTTAGGCATGTAACAGTTATATGAAAATGCAGATGCAAAGACATAGATTTAAAATGTACTTTATAAACCCAAGACCAAACCTATAAAATGTTTTGAAAACAATACTATTTCTAGAGGTTAAGGAGCATCCTAACAGTGCAATATTTAAATGTAATTATATAAAACAGGAGAAAAAGGAAGGTTTTATTTAGTAGTACGAATCCACCAAAATCAATCAATCAATCAATCAATCTATCTATCTATCTATCTATCTATCTATCTATCTATCTATCCATCCATCCATCCATCTACCTACCTACCTACCTATCTATCTATATACATACATACATACATACATACATACATACATACATTGCAGTTCTGCAATAGATGAGTAGCTATGAGTTCAATCAAAGTGATGAGGTTTTGACAGATCAACAACAAAATGAGAGATGTAAATTATTTTGGGGTCTACAATATAATTTAGCCATGTATTCCAATTCTTTCACCAAAATATCTCATTGCAATAATTGAAGAAAAACAGATAATTATTTTCACATTTATCTGCTTCATAGACATTGCTTTGCATGAGTGTGTTTTCTTTAGGATAGGATAGGATAGGATATAATGAATAGAATAGAATAGAATAGAATAGAATAGAATAGAATAGAATTCTTTATTGGCCAAGTGGGATTGGACACACAAGGTATTTGTGAAATTACCGTTTTTTTTCAGCACAAAAAATGTGCTGAAAAACTCGGCTTATACTCGAGTCAATAAGTTTTCCCAGTTTTTTGTGGCAAAATTAGGTGCCTCAGCTTATATTCGGGTCGACTTATACTCGAGTATATATGGTAATTGTGTCAAGCAGTGTTTCCTGATTATGAGATAATTTTTTTTTCAAAGGGCTATTGGGAAAATTCTGGAGGATAAGGCTATTGCTACTAACAACCCACTGATCAATGTTTGCTTTTGTGGACATCAACGCCCAGAATTCCTGAGCCAGTCATATCCAGGAATTTATTTTTTATTTTTTATTTATTTTGATTTGTCAGTCACTTACAAAATAATAGGTATAACTACATATATAGTTATGAATACACGAAATGGGTACATATAAGAAAAATAAACGAAACAATAGGACAGGGACATTGGTGCGCTTATGCACGCCCCCTACAGACCTCTTAGGAAAGGGGTGAGGTCAATAGTAGACAGTCTAAGGTTAAAGTTTTTGGGGTTTGGGGAAGAAACCACAGAGTCAGGTAGAGTATTTCAGACATTGACCACTCTGCTGCTGAAGTCGTATTTCCTGCAATCAAGTTTGGTGCGCTTAACCTTGAGTTTGTATCTAGTGTGTGCTCTTGTGTTGTTATGGTTGAAGCTGAAGTATTCATTGACAGGTAAGTCATTGCAGTGTATGATTTTATATACCATACTTAGATCAGACCGAAGACGGCATAATTCAAGGTTTTCTGGGTCTAGAATTTCAAGTCTGGTGGCATAAGGTATTCTATAAGGAATAGAGGAGTGGAGAACTCTTCTTGTGAAATATTTCTAGACTTTCTCAACTGTGCTAATATCAGATACGTAATATGGGTTCCAGACTGATGAGCTGTATTCGACTATTGGTCTAGCAAATGTTTTGTATGCTCTAGTTAGTAGTGTGATATTACCAGAGAAAAAGCTATGTAGGATTAGGTTAACAACCCTTAATGCCTTTTTGGCTATGTAGTTAGAGTGGGCTCTAGCACTTAGATCGTTAGAGATGAGTATTCCAAGGTCCTTTAAAGAACTTGGATCATCAACAAGGTCTTGACTATTCAGCTTGTATTTTATTTTCTGATTTTTTTTTGCCAATATGTAAAACAGAGCATTTATTTGTTGAGATTTGAAGTTGCCATTTGTTTTGAAGGGTAGCAGTATTGTCTGTGGTATTGAACAGCTTTACATCATCAGTGAAGAGAACGCAGTTGCTCTTAATGTGATCACAGAGGTCATTTATGTAGAGTATGAAGAGAGTTGGTCCTAGAACACTGCCTTGGGGGACACCACTATTGACAGGTACAGAATTTGATAGGACACTCCCAATTTTGACCATTTGTTGTCTGTTTGACAGGAATGCTTCCATCCAGTTATGCAGTTGTCCAGAGGTACCATAAGATTTTAGTTTTAGGAGTAGTTTGTCGTGTACCACTGAATCAAAGGCTTTACAGAAGTCTATGTAGATTGCGTCTATTGTTTTGCCCTGATTGAGTTGTGTAGTCCATGTTTTTGCAGTGTAAGAGTTGCAGATTACATGATAGTTTTTTTCTGAAACCAAATTGTTTATTATAGAGTAGGTTGTTTGTCTATAAGTGGAGGATAATGGATTAGTTAATAATTGATTCCATGACTTTACAGGTGACGCAGCATAAGGAAATTGGTCTGTAATTTTCAACTAGGCTGGGGTCTCCCTTTTTGAAGATGGGGATGACCGTGGCTTGTGACCATAGGTTAGGCAAGGAGCTGGTCCTGAAGGATTTTTCAAAGATTATGCTTAGAGGTTCTGCTATGGCAGTGGATCGCTTTTTTAAGAAGTAGGCACATATTCCGTCCGGTCCAATAGATACAGAGGGTTTTAGATTGCGTAGTGCTTTTTCAACATTGTCTTATGTAAAATCGATATATATTAGATCATTGTAGTTTTCTGTGGTTTGGCAAGGAAATACTGGGCATGATCCATTGCAGTTTACAAATACTGAGCCAAAGAATGTGTTAAAGATGTTGGCTTTAATGGTGTCATTGCAGTCTTTACCATTAGGTCCTATCAGGGGTGGACCTTGAGTCTTTTAGTTTGTTGTGGAATTGGTGCGTAGAAGGTTTTCCTCTTGTTTCCTCTTGTTTAATGTAATAATTGGTGCATTCAGTCTCTATCTGGTAGCATAAATTTTTGTATCAGCTTTTGCAGTTGGCAACATGAGCAGATTTTTTTTTTGCGCCAAAGTGATCTCTTTTTGGATTGAAGTTTCCTTATTGTTATGGGTAATCTGTTTTGTTTTTGTTTTTGTTTTGGGAGTTGTTGTTGGTACATATAGTTTGATGACTCTTCTGACTTCAAGTAAAAAATATGTTGTAATGGTCTTCAACAGTATTGCATCCAGTGAATAGAGATTGCCAATCAAGGGATGAGAGATGGTTGTCTATAAGATCATAGTTGCGTTTTTTTGAAGTTATAATTGGGGATTATGTCATTGTGATGATTTTTGTGTGGGCGTATGTTGAGACAAAAGTCAATCATATAGTGGTCACTGCTGGAAAAGGGTTCTTTAGTTTGTATTCTGTAAATTAAATTCAAACTATTGCAGAAGATGAGATTGAGGCAGTTGTTAAGTCAAGTATTGTTGGTTACTAGTTGTTCCAGTCCCAGATTTGTAACAGCATTGTAGAAGGTTGCATGTATGGGTTCAGTTGTACATTCATTTAGGGTCCAGTTAATATGAGGTAGATTGAAGTCACCAAGAAAGATAAAAGCATGTGGGCAGGATATTGCCCGTGTTAGTAGTGAATTTAGCTTGTTTACATGTTCGATGTCATAATCAGGGGCTCTGTGATATAGTAAGAATTGAAATGTGATATTTAAGGATAGTTCACAGATGATGGCCTCAGGAAGAGCAAGCTCCTGGGTAACTTGTATGTTTTTTAGATGTAAGGACTTTTTATAGAAGATAACAACAACACCTTCTCTATGAATTTCATGACCTGATTGGTAAACATGATAGTCTCTTACTGTGGTAATGGAGTCAGGGAGAGATGCATTGAGCCATGTTTCAGAGACAAATATGATGTCAAATTTAGCCATATTTAGTAAGAGGAGAAATTCAGGTATTTTATTCACAAGGCTTCTTGCATTGAGTAGCTTGCATTTAAGGCCAGCTGTAGTTGGAATTGAGGTAGTTAGGGGCATACGTGCCTAGTCTTGGGTGATGGCGGATTGGTTGGAGTAGGGTTGTGATTGAACGTTAAAGCTGAGTTGCGGGTTGTATGACTTATTTTGATACAGTCAGCATGGTAGTCAATGTACAGGTACTTCTCTCCATAGTCTAGATGTTTTTTGAGTTCTGTATGGAGTACATGGGAGCGGGGGCACGTTGCTGTATGGTTAGGTCAGGGTGAGAACAGAAGTTCTTTTGGTTGGTGTTGCTTTTGGAGCTGAAGTCCAGAAGTCATAAAGGGGCCATAATTCCCCACCTCTGTCTTAATCCAAGCTGCAATTGTTGCCAATTTTGCTTTAGCATATAGCCTTGTGAGTTTTGTTGTGGAGATATCCTGGATCTTGTGCCACCACACAGCCCATTATACCAATATCAACTCCATCAGCCAATCAAGAGGCAGCAGCGCAGCCAACCAACCCAGCACACCAACCCCCCCACCAGTATTTATAGAGAGACGGCATCTCCGATCACACCCTGCTTGCACTGGCACAAAGCAGAAAGCACCAGCCTGAGGATAGCGAGTGGGACCTCGCCCAAATGTCACCAAGATACTCTTAATCTTACACAGGAAAAGACCTGAACACACCTAGACCTACATATATATAGCTATTGTACACTTTTAATTTTTTCAAAAAATGAATTTCTCTTTGTAGAGGGAAAGATGTTTAAGATGGACCAACCCTAAGGGCATTCTTAGAGCTGGTCCATTTTGATCATTCGTTATCTTGAAAGGAGACTTAAATGAGCCAGTCCTTCAGTCAATAAAAAAAGGACTGCCTCAGCTTTGTTGAGCTCACTTTTTTCTTTCCCTAATGGAGAAGTTGATGGATTTTTGCTCCCTTTTTATTGTTTTGACCAGTGAGCAGCTTTGTGCAGCTGGCATAACTGGAAAGAGATTTATTTCAGCAGGAAATGGAGCATCCTGAGGAGAAATGAGCAGAACATGATGTAGTGACACCCTACCAGGAATGAGCAGCTCTACCTTCAAAGAGGAAAATCTATCCTCAGAAATGTCTATTATAGCAGCTGTGAATGTTCTGAAGATACCAATGAGAGATCATGATGAATACAATACGCAACATTTGTTCAATTTGCTCAGTTCGCAAAAGGGCTGCGGAGTCTTCAGATAATGCTTCGCAGGAAACCAGACAAATGTTTTATGCTTGTTAGATCTCCAGTCATCTTCCTCCTCCTCCTGTCTGGATTGATACATCAAACTGAACTGCAAAGGAGGATTTATCATTTAAAGTGGCTGGATTTACAGAACAAACTACATTTCAATCTTGGTATTGTGCCACGTGTATATGCGTTATCCTTTACTTAGCCAAAAACATAAGGAAGGAAGAGGAAACAGGCCACTGTAGGAAGAACTACAACAGTTACATTTATACATTTGCAAATCTTTGGAATCTAGTACATATAGGCATTTAAAAATCTAATATACTTATATGCACCTAATTGATCGTAGATGTGGTGGAATGTGGCACAGAGTTGCTGTGGGGGAGAGGGTCTTTCTCAAGGAGGAAGGAAGTAAATCAGCTTGGAATATTTGGTATGCAGGAAGAACTGTCCGTAACTTTTCACAGGGCATATCCAGGGGTGGGATTCAAATTTTGTAACAACTGTGGGCATGATGAGGTGGCATGGCTAGGTGGGCATGGGCATGTGACTGGGTGGGCATGGCTTTTTAATTTTTTTTACAAAAAAAAAACCCCTCCCCTGTTTTTTGGGCCTTCTGGGCCTCAGGAAAGCCTCCAGGGGGGGGAGGCATTTTTGCTTCCAGAAGGCTTCCCTGGGGCTCAGGAAGATAAAAAAAACTGAGTATGGGGGGGGGCACAGTACCCCCCCGTGCTTCATTTTGGAGCCTTCTCGGCCTCAGGGAAGTCTCCTGGAGGAGGCGTTTTTGCTCCTAGGAAGCTTCCCTGGGGTCCAGGGAGGCAAAAAATGGAGGGGGGCAGCGGTGTACTTGCTTCCTGCTTCCTGGGCGAAGCAGTAAGACAGCAAGGGGAATCCCGGAACAGCTGATCATAGGAACAGCTGATCATCAGGAGGGGAAAAAAGAAATACCTTAAGGAGTGACTGGGCTGGAAATAATGCAGTCAGCTATGTCAGGCATCCATGCAATGTTGCGCATGCACGATAAGGACTGGCTGGGCAGGGAAGGGAGGGTTGGGCAGAGAGGGGCAGGGCCAGACAGGGGCACAATTTGCCAGTTTTCCGAACTGTGCAGAATCATAACAACCGGTTCCAGTCTGAACCAGTCTGAACTGGTAGCATCCCACCCCTGGGCATATCTAATAGTTACACAGATTTGTACTTTAGTTTGGCAAGATACCTGTCCATAGGCAAGCAACATTAAAGAATTTACTCTGAAGTAACTCCTGGTGTCATTTTTTGGTTCTTTGCACCTGAGATCATGAACTTTACTAATAAGTTCTTGTAGAGCAGTGATTTGATTTTAATTTTTAATTGAGATGTCTTATACATGGTGATGCATAGGCTAATCTGGCATTTATGCAAGGAATAGCATTATAAGGAAGAGGTAGGCTCACCTGTAAGTGCACATGTATTAACCAAGGACTTTTGTTGTGGTCAAGGACCTAAAGGCATTGTCATACCCCTTTCAGAGTCTGAATCCAAGGAGGAAGATGAACAGCTGACAGAGAGTGGGAGTGTGACTCAGTTGGCTGTGGAGGAAACTCTGGAAGGATGAAGTCTGGTTGGGCAGAGCAGGAAAGAGGTAGAAAAAGGGAGAGGGAGTTCAGAGGAAGACCCAGGCTCACCCCCTCTTCATCCTAGGGCATGCAGGGAGGAATGGAGAAGAGAGCAACGTGGGTTGTGTGGCTTACAGGGGAGGAAAGGGCCCTTCATTAGCCACATCTGGGAAGGGAGTTTAAAAGAGATGCATGCTGAATGTGGCATCTGCTGGGAAGAAACATGAGTTTATCTTGTGTTGACTTTGGTTATCTGTGTTCCTGGCATTCTCCCAACCATGTTGAATTACTGCTGTTTCTTCATGTCTGGAATTCCTTCTCCTGCCCTGCTGGACTAATTACCTCATTTTGCCTTGATTGGACTTATAGTTACAGTTTTTGTTGACCATGTTTTGGACTTGATTCTCTGCAACCAAAGGCTGTTCCTGGGAGAGTTTTTCTCCAGCCAGAAGGTAACCAGGACATTGGGAGCAAAGCTGGAGCTAATAAAGGTACTCCTACTGATTATCTGACTGTATTGCCTTTGTGCCACACCCTGAGTCATCACAGGCATAGAGATCACTAAACATATTAGATATACATACTAAGAACAGTTCGAATTTTAAGTGAAATACAGACATTATGTGCCAAGTGATCTATGGACAAGGTATCAGGGTTCCAACTAACAACCTCAAAACCAATAAACTCTGAGACAAGAATTTTCTCAAAGTTCCATTTTATTAAAGTTGTCATATTGGCACATCTGGGAAAACCCAAATCTGATATTTCCAGGTTTTCCCTTCCCAATAGAATTTAAAAGGTCCATCCCCTGCACCCAACAGTCCATCGCATGGCCCAATCAACCATCGTCCCAACTGGAAACATTCCTCCAGACACTCTTCTCCAGGTGCAGGGTAACATGTCCTTGACTTATCAAGAAAAAATGTTGTTGAGTCTAATCTCCCACCTCTCTATGAAATCCCCCCTCCCAAATTTCCAGGCACTAAATGTGGCAGCCTCGAAGATTCTAATATGGCTCCCAAGGCTGACACAAGCTTTGTTGAAAACAAAGCAATGCTAACAACTGTGCACTGTGAACATGGTTCACTGAAGAATAACATGGAGAGTAAGAGAAGATGAGCTAACAGCATCATAATAAGTGTAAAAGATTGTAAAAGACTTCCATCCTAGGAAAGGAGGAAAAGATTTAGGATAAGATTTAGGATAAGATTTAGGATAAAACAGGTCAGAGATGTTTTGGGGGGGGAGGGGTTAGGAGACATTTATTATTATGGTTGGTTGCACAGTCAGCCAGATGCTTAGACTGGATTTGTCACTTTTATCCACCTATCAAGTCCTTCCCAAAGCCCTGCGATAGGCAGATATTGTTCTTTGATGGCATTAAAGTATTGGCGCAGGATGTAAGCTCTTCCAAGTAAAGCTGCCTTTTGTAATTGACTGACGGGGATTTTGTCAATGTTGATAGTGTTCAAGGGATGCTCCAGATATTTTGGGATTGAACTGAAAGCATATATTAACATTTGTACTAGTTTTGCTTTCTTTTGCCACCCTCATTCTATTTCTCCTTGCAGATGTTTTTTTAATGTTTTATATTCCCCCTCCCAGTTCTTTTCTATTCTGCTAGCTCCAGGTTCTGCAATGCCCATTATCCATATTTTTCCCTTGTCTTTCTTATCAATATTTGTTAAGTCTGCTGTGTTATGTGGCAGGTGATTGTCTGAATTCTAAATTCTCAGAGCACTTAAGCTTCTTCGTTTTCTATTACTGTGTCTATTTTGTGGCTCCACCAGTTCTTTCTTGTAGGCAAGTGGTATTTCTTGCAAGTTATTATTAATATTGCAAGGTGGGTATTTTGAGGCAGAATGTTTTTTAAAAAAATTGTTCCTGCTTATCTTGACTGTTGTGTTCTTCTTTCCACAAGCACAGCCTGAGACTAAACTGTTAACAGAATTCATATATTTGGAGGCATGCAATTTTATGTTTCACTTTAAGGAATGCATTATTTTATTTTAATTGTGTATAAAACCAATTCATATAAAGGGCAGGTGCATAAGATTCTCTAAATGGCCACACCTACTCCCAGTTTAGCAAAGGGGGGAAAAGTCGTGATATGACATCGTGACAACATGAGTTTGACACCCCTGCTCTAAGTCCTATATATTATAATCTGTGAGAATTAGGGAAAATTTATTTTCTTAAATTCTTCTTCAGCATGCTCCAGGTGTTGGTGTGGTCCAGTCAGCACCCAGCCAGGAAGATCAACAGTAAGGATAGTGGGAAATGTAATTGTATAAAATCTGAGTAAAGTTTTCCCATCAATGCATAACAGCTAATACATGTTAAGTAGTAACAGAAGGATTAATCGGCAGTGGGATTTAACATCTGTGAAATCATAATGAACATCTTGATGTTCTGTATTAACATATCACAACATGCTTCATAGAATTAAGAAATCCATAACTATGCCATTTTCCTTTCCTTAAAGGAAAATATTTTGTTGAGTTAAACAGAACTCCATTGACTTTCATGGACTTTCATTATAATTTTGGCAATAGTGTGGAAATGTGTTGCCAGTATATTTTCAAGGATGATTTTTTTTTTATTTTCCCACTATTGGCTACAACACTGGGCTATCCAAGTTCATATTTAACCTACAAAATTCTGGCAAACAGTTGAGTTCAGTTGGGTGACTCCTTCCTTCTGTGTCCTGAACTAGCAATCACTGATTAGGTGTCACCCTGGTGATTCTTACAAAACTGTTTTACATTAAATGACTCATAGAATCAATCTTGGATATGGATTCAGGTAGATTTGGATCTGAATGTACCTTGGCTTTTCTCAATATATTTATCAGGACCAAAGAACCAAGAAGGACGTGTGGAGTTACTTCTGAGTCGTTCTTTTATTGTTGCTCACCTATAGCAGAATCTTGCCAGACTAAAGCAATTATTTGCATGACTAAAGGTAACCCTCAACTTACAACAAGTGAGCCCAATGTTTATGTTGTTGAGTGAGACATTTGTTAAGCGAGTTTTGCCCCATTTTACAGCCTTTCCTGCCACATTTGTTAAGTGAATCACTGCAGTGTAGTAACCCAGTTGCTAAGTGAATCTGGCTTCCCCATTGACTTTGCTCGATGGAAGGGGATCGCGTGACCTTGGGACGCAGCAACGGTCATAAGTATGAACCAGTTGCCCAGCATCTGAATTTTGATCACATGATCATTGGGATGCTGCAAAGGTCGTAACCGTGAAAAATGGTTACAAGTCACAATTTTCAGTGCCATTACAACTTTGAATGGTCACTAACTGTACATACTGTTGTAAGTCGAGGACTACCTGTATGGATATCCTCTGGGAATAGCTAGGGAGTGTACGTGCTTGCTCTCTTCCTGCCTATCCAAGTTCTGCTGTCTCTTCTTCAGCCCTGGGAAAGACATGTTCCCATCTGCAAGTCTAGACTATATTCAGTTACAACAAGGGTGTCAAACTCAACGCCCGCGGGCCAAATTCGGTCCGTGGGGTGCTTGGATCTGGCCCCTGGGCCCCCCCAGGAAACAGTGAAGGACCATCACGTGATGCTTCTGCTAGTGAAAATGGAGCTGGGGAAGGCCTGTGCTGCCCCGCCACCTCCTGAGCTCCATTTTCATTGGTAGAAGGCTATCGAAACAAACTAAAAACAAAACAAAAGGAGAAATGTTTTCCCTTTTGCATTTGAGGATGCAAGAAGAGACAGGCAAGGAGAAAGGGAAAGAGGAAAGACAAAGAAAAAGAAGGAAAGGGGAAGAGAGCAAGGAAGGAAAAAGAAAGAAAGAGTGGAAGGAAGAAGAATAGAGAATGAAGAGGAAAGGGAAAAGAAGGAGATTATAATGAATGTGAGGGAGGGTCTCAAGGAAATCCTGCCTTAGCACTTGGCCACCATAGGTGCCCCCAACATGGCTCCTATGTCACATTCACCACGGCCATGCCCCTCCGCTGCCCTCCGGCCCTCTGAGGTCAACCCGAGATCGAGTTTGACACCCCTGTCTGCTCTGAAATTCATTGCTGTCATCAGTGCTGGGAGGGAAGTGATGTAATGGCATAGTTTTTACTAGGAAAAAAAATATGAGTTTGAAAGTCAAGCTCACAGAGAGTGGCGTAGTAAAAAAATTGTAGATGCAAGATGACTGGTTCACATGATTAATGAGGTGTGAAAGTGGGTAGAGATGGGTGGAATTTTGTGGGAGGTATGCCACTACTGAAATTCCACCGGATGATACCAGTCTTTTTTGTTCTGAATAAAGCTTTGAGATTATGCCAGTCTCAGAGTTATTGTTTCAAATGAAGGATTTCTGGAAGTCTCACAACCCCTACATTACAATATTCTCTCCAGGAGGAATAGTCAGGCAAGTAGGATGGAGAACCTGAATCTCTCTGAATCTCCTCTCCACACTTACATTGGTCACACTCTCAGATATACATTTTCACACACACACACACACACACACACCTCAATGTGCTTGATTGCTCATGAACGTGAACAACCTACAGCGTCAAAAGGTGTACCGTAGAAGCCCCTTCTTAAATGAATTAAAAGAAAATTCATTTAATTAGAAGGTGAGAGGCATAGTGGATTGGGTATGGCCGATTGGTAACTTTTTCTGGTGCAGAAGGGGTAGAATCCATCTCCCTGAAGGCCAACGTGGATGCTGAAAATTAAATTACTGACACTGCTTGGGATTGCCAGCAATTGTCCTGGCTAAAGGCAATTTCATCTTTGGAAATCATGTTGCTGAGAATTGTTGCGGTCCTTTGGAAAACCTATTGTGTTTTCAGCCCCACCCTTTTCTTAATCAACAAAAAGAAAATAATTATATTTGCCGATAGCTTTTAAAACATTACGCCCTTCTGGCAACATCAAACCCAGAGCACACAAACTCATTTCCGTGTAGCGGTGTTTACCTTCCACAATGATTTCCATAAATGGCTTTTATGTTAAATAACACTTCAGCACTGTCAAATTATCCCAACATTAAAGACACTGGGGAGTGGGTAGGAGGGGAAAGCTAATGTTCTACTATGTGCTTCTGTGACACCCCCCCTTAAAAAGAAAGAGAAGTTATTGACCTAATATACATTCAGAAATTTCCTCCTCATTTTCTATCACCTGAATGTCTGAACTGCCTTTAAGACTTAGTGTCTTGCTTGTAATTTGACTGCGGTAGAAATTCCTTTTGATGTTTAACCCTCGTTTGCATTGGCAATTCACCACTAGATGCTATAGTTATAAATTGCATTCCTTATTCTAATGTGCATTACACGCTAAACTGCCACCTCTTTCACACCAGCTATGCACGTGAATCAGAGGTGGTATTCAGCAGGTTCTGACCAGTTCTGGAGAACCGGCAGAAGAAATTTTGAGTAGTTTGGAGAGCCGGTAGCTGAAATTTTGAATAGTTCATAGAACCAGTAGCGGACATTTTGAGTAGTTCAGAATACCACTTCTAACTGCCCCTGCCCCCCCATCTATTTTCTGCCTCCCAAGTCTTAGCTGATTGCCTGGGTCTTCTTTCGTTACCCTGAACAGGAGAATGGAGCTGGAAAGCAGGTTAGTGGGATGGGGAGGGAATAGAGTTTTTGCAGTGTCCTTCCCCTGCCACACCCACCAAGCCACACCCACCAAGTCACACCCACAGAACTGGTAGTTAAAAAAAAATTGAATCCCACCACTGACGTGAACGGTAGTTTAGTGGCAATCAAGTTCAGGTGTCAGGAATGTAGCATTATCAGTTACAGGACCATAAAAGGTGCAGTTTATGATTTGATTCTCCAGTGATATCCATCCTGAAATCCGTTTGTGAGTTTCAGCGCACTTGATTCATCTATTTTCTTTACAAAGAGGTGACTTCTACATTCTTGCTTCACTAAGGTAATCTTTGAACAGGAAAGAGATATGAGTTTTGTGATAGCTCACTACTGGGAATTGCCTAGGCTTTAGAGAGGATCCAATCCTGCTCAAATTTCACAATAAGTGAGTGTTTTGGACATCAAATGGGCTAGCCATATTGGCCTATGCTATTACTACTAGGTGAAAGTACCCAAATACCTTGGTGTAAATACTGTGCAGAGCTTCAAAGGAATTCTTTGTTTTGTTCAAATGTACATTTTTATGTATAAAAGAAAGGAAAACAAAATAGGAGGAAAAATAGAAAAGAAAGAAAAATAAGAATAAGGTAAAGGTTCCCCTCGCACATACGTGCTAGTTTTTTCCAGCTCTAGGGGACTGTGCTCATCTCTGTTACAAAGCCGAAGAGCCAGCGCTGGCCGAAGACATCTCCATGGTCATGTGGCCAGCACGACTAAATGCCAAAGGCACACGGAATTCTGTTCCCTTCCCACCAAAGGGGTCCCTATTTTTCTACTTGCATTTTTTACATGCTTTCGAACTGCTAGGTTGGCAGAAGCTGGGACAAGTAACAGGAGCTCACTCTGTTATGCGGTGCTAGGGATTCGAACCGCGGAACTGCTGACCATTCTGATTGACAAATTCAGCGTCTTAGCCGAGCCACCACACCTCTCTAAAGAATAAGACACATATTTTATCCTCCCGTGGAAGGTTGTATTTCCTTCCTTCCTATTGCTTATTCTGAAGTCAAAGTGGAAGGAGGGAGGGAGGGAGGGAGGAAGGAAGGAAGGAAGTCATAACCATGAAGGATCAGAATTCGGGCCATTTTAACTCTGATCTTGATATATTTTAATGCAATCTTTTCCACTTCCTGTTTCCCAAACCTTTCCTGATCTACATGTGAATTAAAATGCTCTAATATATAAATATCACACTTTTCTGAACTTTGCAATGCAGCTTAATATTTTTTTTTTAAGATGAGAATGTGTTTAGAGTGGTAAAGTATGTGAAAAATGATTGTATTAGGTGAAGTATCAGCAAAATGTACTACAAAGGAAATTTGCTTGCAAAGGGAGAAAAATGCATATATTATGCTTGCAAAAATGAATATGTATGGTTATGTAAGCTCATTTAAACAGTTTTTTTTTTTTTTAAAGATTGAAATCAAAGATTTAGCAGAGCAGTTCTCTGGTGCTTCTGAGGGAGAATTCATAATAGGAGACCCATCACATCTAAATGCTACTGAGTTCATAATATTCAATGCAGAAAAGGTTGTGACTTTTTGCTAGGCCAATTCCAGGATTAATCTCCCCCCCACACACACTCAAATGCATTTGGGAGAATGTCAGAGGAACAACCTTGATCTTTCTGTACCCTACTTAGATTACTAATGAGATGGGGAAATGGGATAGTGGTTTCTTCCAAGGTCAGTCCTTCTGCTCTTCTCAGGCCTCTTCTCCAAGAAGCAAAAAATCCACATTTAGCAGTAGACTTATATATAGCTTTACAGTGCTTTACTGCCTTCTCTAAGCGGTTTACAGAAACCAGCATCTTGCCCCCAACAATCTGGGTCCTCATTTTACCTACCATGGAAGGATGGGTCAACTTTGAGCCTGGTGAGATTCAAACTGCCAAATTGCAGTTAGCTGGCAGTCAGCAGAAGTAGCTGGCAGTATTGCACTCTAACCACTGCGCCACTATGACTGATTCAGGCAATTTAGATTCAGTTTTGTCTAATGCAGTGATGGCTAATCTTTTCACGCACACATCACCAAAATGCAATATGTGTGCATCCCCCAGGCATGCGCCCCTCCCCTCTGGGCATGTGCCCTGCCCCCCACATGCCCCCCCCCCTCGTGCACGCGCAACAGAGACCTAAAGAGCAGCTGGCCGGCAGGAGGCGCAGATACGCATATGCGGCTGAGCGGAGGCAACGGCTCGTGAGAGGGCACACGTGCCATAGGTTCACCATCAGGGGTCTAGTGTTAAGGCAACAGGCTGGAAGATTGTGAGTTCTACTCCCGCCATAGTCATGAAAGCTGATTGGGTGACTTTGAGCCAATCATCAAAAGACTATGAGTTTTAGGTCCACCTTAAGCACGAAACCCAGTTGGGTAATACTGGGCCAGTACCTCTCTCTTTCAGCCCAACCCACCTCACAGGGTTGTTGTTGTGGGGGAAATAGGAAGAAGAAGGATTATAAAGTATGTTTGCCACCTTGAGTTATTTATAAAAAATAATAGTGGTGGGATATTAATAAACACATTTTACTTCTCAAACTTAGCTTTGTCTTCACCCCTATATGATCACCTATTCAGGCTAAAGATTAATAGTGGTGGGATATTAATGGTGGCTCAGTGGTTGGAATGCAGTATTGCAGGCTGATTCTGCCCACTGCCAGGAATTTGATCCCGATTAGCTCAAGTTTGACTCACCCTTCCATCATTCCAAAATCGGTAAAATGAGGACCCAGATTATTGAGGGCAATATGCTGATATTGTAAACTGCCCAGAGAGTGCTATAAAGCACTAAGGGACGATATATAAGTCTAAGTGCTATTGCTATTAGGTATTTTCTATATGCTAGTATACGCTACACGGCATGGCAATGATTAGGTGTTGAAATGTACACTACTCCAAAGGGTAACTAAAATGTGGACTAGCTAACTTTTTTAAGGCTGAGTTGCAGATTGACCCAAATCAGAGAATGATTGGTTTTGTTGTTTAAGACCAGTCATATTGCCTCTGGCATTTACCAATTGCAGCTGTTCCTGGAACAGTGAAACCGCATGTGGAAGGCTGCCTATTAACTTGCAAATAAATCTATTAAAATTCACATTTGCAGTGCGGTTCTGACCTAGTGTATTGGTTTTACTTTACCGTTGTAGAAGAATGTACAGAGCATAACAATGAAGATGGAAGAAAATTTATATTTATCTCAGGTTCTCTCTCTAAGGTGACCAAGTGTGTTTTTAAAGGATCCTCATATAATACTTTCCTCTTTCAAACAAACAAAAAATTGAAAATTAATTCAATGTTCAATTAAAGATACCATCGTTATGTATTTTAAATGGTCTACAGGCAGTGGTATGTCTAATTGACTACCATTTTAATTACTGATTACACCTGCTGTAGTTATTGATATAATACTTACACCAAGTCTAATAATGAAGAGTTTATTTATCAAAAGGCAAAATATTGAGGTAATTGATATATTAATATTCAGACAAGAACTTAATCTGTAAAAGCAGTTCTACTTTTAATAGGACTAATATACTAGTCCTGTATTCCAAAATTAACTAATAGGAGCAGGATATAAATTATTAATCGTTCATTAAACAATTGGTTTTTCTGTAAGATGTCATAATAATTTGGAAAAAGCCAATTAGTATAAAAGAAAGCATACTCCCAGAAAATGCTTCACTTCCTCATTGGTTTCATTAAACCTGGATGTTTAGTCTATGAGATATAGATGATAGCTCTGTTGTAAAGCACCATGGGGGCCCAGTGGTTAGAATGCAGAACTGCAGACTAACTCTGCCCAATACCAGGAGTTCAATCCTGACTGGCTCAAGGTTGATTCAGCCTTCCATCCTTCTGAGGTTGGTAAAATTGAGGACTCAGATTGTTGGGGGCAATAGGCTGACTCTGTAAAACTGCTTGGAGAAGCTGTGAAGCACTGTGAAGTGGTATATAAATCTAAGTGCTATTGCTATTGCTAAAGTTGACCATAGTTTCCTTGAAGGGGTATTCATAGAACCATCAGAGTTGCTTCAATTTGATGGTACCTCCATGGAGAATACAATTTATCTCCATGCGTCAAAGACCTTAGGACCATGTCTGTTTATCCCATGTCAGCTGTGCACTATTATATTGTTGACATAGAGCAATTATACATGGGACTAGCAGTCAACTGGTAGACTGCTGGGCATGCATATAAATTACTATGTCTAGGACAGTGGTGACTAACCTTTTTGGGCTTCTATGCCAGGACCCAGAAGGCAATGTATGCACTCCCCACACGCTCCCTGTGCATGCACACACAATCCCCCCTGTGCCCCCTTACCTAAACTGTGCCTCACAGCTGATTTTCGGCCAGTTTGAGGCCTTTTTCAGGCCCCCAGAGGCTTGAAAAAAGCCTTTGCAGGCTTTGCAGGAAGAATAATAGGCCAGTTATGTCACTTCCAATATTACAGGAAGTGATGAAATGGGCCCATTATTTGTCCTGCAAAGCCTGCAGAGGCTTTTTTCAAGCCTCTGAGAGGCTGAAAAGGCCTCAAACCAGCCCTCCAAAATCAGCTGTGAGGCATGTGCATGTGCAGTGAGGAAAGTTTGCCTGCAGCTCGTGTGCCAGCACAAATGGCTCTGCGTACCACCTGTGGCACTTGTGCCATAGATTCGCCATCATGTGTCTGGGACAACTTGCTGCAGCCAACTCACTGTGGCCACCTCACTGCGGGACAACTCACCATGGTTAACTCTGCACAGCCAACTTATATGGGACAATTCACCACAACTTAGTTAAGTTAAGCTATCTGTACTGTTATCCACCACTGTTTCTTTGTCATTATTTTCATTTTTGTCATTCACATTTACATTTTTGCCCCTCCTTTTTTATCATTCTTTCTTTAATTATATTTTTTTAGATATTAGTGTAACTCTTGTAGTTCTTGATTCCCTTATTTCCTTTTACCTGCACTTAAGGTGCACAAAAGCCATCTTATGTATGGCAGGACACGAAGATGAGTCCTTACGCTTGTTTGCTATTGCAGGTCTAAGGGATTGCTCTTATGTTTCCCTAGAAGTAAATGGTTTCTTAGGAGTTCTTGGAAGTTTGAAGCAAATCATGTAAAGCGAAGATAATACCTAGATGTCGGAGGTGTTGATCTCTTTTCTTTTTCAATCTATTCCCTTCCTTGTACTTAATTTGCAAAAATTGATGATGGCAGGGTTCAGGAGAACTGTTTCATTTGCTCTGTTGAAACACTGCTGAACAAATATTTCAAATGAAATGTCTTAATATGTATAGAAGTCTCACACTGTGGAATTGGGCAAATTTGATTCATACACCTTAAGCCAGTCTGTCTACCTGTCTAATCTGTCT
This sequence comes from Pseudonaja textilis, assembly GCF_900518735.1. Next base: position 3,856,826 of record NW_020769310.1, on the reverse strand, counting down.
GTCTGTCTGTCTGTCTGTCTATCTATCTATCTATCTATCTATCTATCTATCTATCTATCTATCTATCTATCGTCTATCTGTCTACCTGTCTGTCTCTCTATCTGATTCTCTGAATCTCTGTCTATCTGTCCATCATCTCTCTTTCTCATCTATCTGTCTCAATGTTTGAATTGCAACTAGGAAAGTCCTTTGATTTTTATTTAATTTTTTTATTAGTTTAATGTGCCTTATATTATGGGAAAAGTGGCTTTTTTTCTCTAGGGTGGAGAACTCTGCTCTTGAATTTCATAGGAGTCAATAATATGCTAATTATTTAATATATGTTTCCTAGTTTACTTAACTGAAAATTCCTGCAATTGCTTTATATAGTGTATAAATGCATGGCCTTTGATCTGAAGCAGTGGGTTAATATTATTTCCAGACAAAGCAATTGTCTCCTAACAGCAATAATGTTTTAGAGATGCAAACATGAGCTTTCCCTCTTGATTTAAATTTTATCGCCATCATATTTTATTTATTGCGCTCCTCTATAGGTTACCTACTCCAAATTATTCTTTTTGCTCAGTGATTCTGACTGAACTCTATTAGTTCTTAAACCCCGAGGATTCCCTCCCCAACATTATGCATTATCTAAATCATGCAGCTGTCCATGAAAGTACAGAATCTTAACTAACGACTTGCCCTTTGATCTCTCTAGTTTTCTCTTTAGTCTTCTTAAATTCTCAGTTGCCAAACATTTAGTAATTGTCATGAGAGTCAGCTATCATACACATATATAACAGTGAAGATAGCACATTACATTGATTTTATAGGATTAATAACCAGGGTCATTTAAACACAGATTTCTAGTTTTGCTCTGATGGCACCCATTTAATTAAGTTACTTTAAAAAAAAAATTCTGTGACCTTCTACTGGTTCGGTCTGGTTCTGCCAAGCCAGTAGCAGCAAAGAGCAGCAGAGACCGAACCGGTTCTCTTCACCGCTCTGCTGTTGGGCCTACTACCCGCCCAGGCTCCCACGCTCACCTTTATCCAGGGGTGGGATTCAAATTTTTTAACAACGGGTTCTGTGGGCGTGGCTTAGTTGGTGGGCGTGGAATGTGGTCATGTGACTGGGTGGACATGGCTTGGTGGTCATGTTATTTATTGTCTGGGTGTGGCCAACTCAACATCATTCACATCGAGGCACGCATCTCCTCGCCTGGCCTCTCATGACTGTGGGGATGCGGCAATAGTTGTAAGTGTGAAAAACGGTCATAAGTCACTTTTTTCAGTGCCATTGTAACTTTGAATGGTCACTCCACACAAGCAAAGTACCAGCAAAGGAGGGGAAAAAATCCAAAGAGGTTCCTGAGACAGGAAGTCTAGTCCTGCCAAGAATGTAATAAGGGTTAATGGAGAGGCAGTTTCTGTAAGCAACACCAGAATGTTTCCTTCCTGCCTTTCTTACAGGATTAGGCCAGTAATTTCTTCTAAGAACTGGTTCTCCGGAACTGGTCAGAACCTGCTGAATACCACCTCTGCTCTCAAAGGTAGATACAGTATTACCCTGTTCCAAAGTTCCAAAGTGGGGAGAGGAGAAGAGGAAAAGGGAGGAGAAGGAAAGAGAGGGAAGCAGAGAGAGAGGAAAATAGTGGGACAATTATACAGAATGTCATGGTTTAAGTATGAAAATAAAGGTTACAGCTATGATATGTAACAATATGCAGTTAAAGAGACTATAAATGTATGATTAAGAGAATACAGGTAACCACGATGTATAACACTATGTATACTTAAAAAGGACGGGATATAACCAGCACACTGTTATTGCAAGACTGAAAATGTGATGTACTACAAAGAAAATGTACAATAAAAATACTTATAAAAAACAAACCAAAATTCCAATGGTTGCATCTTACATTTCAACATGATAGATGCTCTCCAAGCAGCCTACATTTATGGCTGTTTGCATTGTCCTACAGTCGTGTGACTGCATTTTACAATATTTTTGCCAAAAAGCAATGATGTTTTCGCAACTTAAACTTCTGATCTGAAACTCTGGAATTCTGGACATGAATCACTAATAAAACAGAGAGAGAGAGATCATGTGCACCTATCCTTGGCCTTTGGTTAACATCCTGCAGTAACCTTCTTCAAGTGTCTATGGAGATTCTCAGTCATCCAGGTCATGGTTGTCCCAAAGGTGCTTTTTCAAGAGGCGACTAGATTTTCTGCTTTTTCTTTGAAGATGTTTCACTTCTCATCCAAGAGGCTTCTTTAGCCAAATGTCTTCAAAGAAAAACCTAAAAGTCAAATTGCCTCCTTAAAAAGCACCTTTGGGACAATATTCTTCAAGCTGTTTTCAAGGACGTTCTGGTTCTCTTCAGATTTTAATCTGAGCAGATGTCATGCCCAAATCAAAATGACTCAAGGGAATTCTTCCAATTAGAGTTCTTTAGTGTTTCACAGGTATAGATGAAATCTTGTCAGACTGAGGACTCTACTATCTGCTTTCACAATACATTCAGCAGTGAATAGTTAGGAAGGGACTGTCTTCACCCGCCTTTTCTCACACATATCTAGACTTAGTTGCCTCTTAATCTTCTGGACTGCAATCCTTCTCTTCTGGGGATACTGTTGTGGCCTGCCAGTGGCCAGCAGAGTTGGCAGCACACTTGGACAGTGAAGAGATTGGGGAAGAACATGGGCCAATCCTGGAGTCTGGGGAAGTGCTCTGCATCGGAGGCAGAGATGGGGCCAGGGCTGTCTGACAGTTATCAGCTGCCTTCAGAGTTGGAGATCAGTAGGGCAGAAGAACAGCTGGAGCCTGTTCCCGATGTGCACATGCACAGAGCTGCCAGGAGAAGGGAACAGTTAAAGAACAAGTGTAGACTCGACAGTAAAGGCACAGGTTGATGGTGATTGGCCTCTCCCATAGGGAATAAAGAGGAGTGAAAGGGGAGTGGGTTTTTGCAGGAGACTATTAGTTCATTTAATTAGTATGAAGATTTGTTTGTGATTCTCAGAGACTCCTTGCCAAGTATTTTCTTGTACAGCTTGGAAGCTATCGGTCTGGCAACTCTTGAAGCCTGATAAGGTCTGTGATTGTAATTCACCCTTGAAAGACAGCTTGAAAGACTTTGCTGGATGTGAATGATAGGAATCCACATTAGCCTAATAAAAAGGGATTTTGTCAGGACAAGTGTCTGCTTCGTGATTTTATGAAGCCTAGGTCAGAACAGATACACCTCCTCACTACATACCATCACATCAGCATTTTTAAGTTGGGAATGGCTGAGAACCCACAAAGTGACTGTGGTGCCTCAGTACAAACAATAACACATATAGTTTGAGAATATCTCCTCAGAATATTTCAAGGCACTTGGGATGATTTCATCACAGCCACCAGCAGAAGTAGCTTCCTTAGATATCAAATTATAATATCTATCCTATTGTGACTCTTAGGCACCATATTATGGTCATTTTATCATAGCTTTATCTTAACTGAATATTTTATCTCATATATTGTAATACCCACATATTGTATTTACATAGATAGACAGACAGACAGACAGACAGACAGACAGACAGATAGATAGATGATATAGTTAGATTAGATTAGATTAGATATTGGTATCCATATCCATATCCATATCCATTTCCCACTGATGTTCTACTTAAACTTATATCTGTGTTTGTACGTATAATGCATTTTATTAGTGTTGCATATCCATGATTGTATGACCTCTGCAGATGCCATACACTAAATAAATAAATAAAAAATAGCAGCAGATCAAGATGGTGAATAACCTGAAAATCTGTTTAAGATGTTTTATAGGTGGCATCTCCCATTGGCCAGGTTAGCAAAAATGTATGGTTCTCAATCACCCACATGTTGGAAATGTCTGAAAGAACATTGTTTTATTTCTCTAGTCTAAATGTAAAGACTGAAATATATGTCAAAGAAAGTGTACCACGTTCAATACTTTTTAATCTTTATTTTCAATAAAAAAATTTTTTTTAAAGATGGTGAATAACTGATGTGGATGTTGACATGAGTTTTCAGATAACACCCCTCCACTCTCCAAAAAGTGTATCAAAATGAAACTGGGTTAGAAATGTCATACATGAAAAATAAAATATCATAGATCTGGGAACTGCATACACAAACTTAAGGTTGCATTTGTGATTGTTCGTACTGCTTGTAGTTATCTGTAAAGGCAACTCTGTAAAAAAAAAAGTAAGTATATGGAAAAGTAGCTGTCTATGCAGTATTGCAGAAAAATAAACCTGTATTTCAAGAGGGAGTTAGCAAAAACATTTACCTAAGGAAGTAGTTTTATTTCCAAGAATACATAAATATTTATTGTTGACTAATTGAAGATTTTAAACATCCAGACATGCAACTTGAATAAAGTGTGTAGGTAAACACTGCAGCTAAATATGTGAATACAATTTTACTGTGCAAAAATGCTACTTCAGATGTACATTTTAATATTATATATATAATATATATATATATATCTTTCTTTCTTTCATTCATTCATTCTTGCCACCGGTTCTCAGAGACATTTACCAAAAGGTTAAGAGCATATTAAAAGTATATGCTATGAAACATAAAACAGAAAAGGAACGTGGTAAAGATAAAGTGAATGAAAGGGGCTGAGAAAATCAAGACTTCACCAAACAAAGAAACAGTAATTTTATTAAAAGTTCATTTTAGCCTACACCAAAAAAAATGGATTTAAAAAGTACATGTTAGATGACTGTATTTGAGCAGTGCATCATACAGAAAAGATAATGCTACCACTGAAAGAACCTTTCCTTATTTATTTGGGAAACCCAAAGAGGGTTACAGAATTATAATATCCTTGTGGTAGAACCAGGGTTCGGAAAGGATGTCCCTTTTGTGACTTGTGGACTTCAATTCCCAGAATTCCTGAGCCAGCCATGCTTTACACACCATTGTAACTGACCACCTCTTCTGATTAAATATTTTCTGCCCCAAACATGACATTATGTCACAATGCTATGATAGTATCTTATGATAATATACTTTATGTGTTGTGCTGGCACATCCTAGGAAGAAAATTATGTAAACTAAAAACTATGCAAAAATGTTCCAAATTTTATAAACTTTAAATATTATAAAATGTTATAAACCGAGGGGAGAGTCAGCAGAATATAGGACAAGAAAATGAACAGACTGAACTCAGTTCATTGGAACAAGGGAAATCCATTCATCCCTATTTATAATAATAGAGAAAATAAAACAAGCAAAGGGAATGATTGATAAACCTCTGATAATCAGTGGGTTTTGAATAAAGTATAGAGGAAAAAGAAATGCAATGTATATGAATTACAGTTTACTATAACAAGCAACTGCCTAGCAATAAGTTAAAACTGGAAGTGAAATAAAAATCTGATATGAAGAAAACAGTATAAATGACTTTGCGTTAAAGTCACTGTTCCAGTACTGAATAAATAAAGATTGGTTTTCAGTGTATGTAGCCATTAGATGCCAGCTCATGCTCTCTCAATTGCACAGTTTGTCAATTTTGTGGTGACAGTGATTTCCTAGATTCCACGCACAGTACTTTTCATACGAAGTCATTACTTTGCTAACGTTTTAACTCAGAATTGTATTCATTTTGGCAGAGCTTCAAACATAGAAAGGAGGAGCGAAAGAAAATAATCTTGTATGGAGAAAGAGAGTGAGAAATGTAGGGGTTGCTAGGGAAAAAGGAGGGGTTGACCAGCAAAGGTATCTCTGAGGAACTCTTAAATTGGAAGTGGAGGAACATAATTTCATATTACGGATGTAATGCGTGCATGAGATTTTCACATTCACACACAGAACTGAAAATACTGTACACACTCCAAGTTGCTCTGATGCTGGATCAACAAAGCATGCTCAGCCAAGCCACTTCGTAGTTTTGCACTGTGCAAGAATTCACAACGGTCTCAAAGGTGTTTTTTCAAAAGGCAACTGGATTGTTTATTTTCCCCTGAGGAGGAGACATTTTGCTTCTCATCCAAGAAGCTTCATTGGTTCTGACAGGATGGTGGGGTGATGGAAGGGTTAGATCTGACGGGATGGGGTGAGTGGATTGGAAGGATCATATTTCTTTGCCGTCATCTGGTTGTTAGTACTCTCCCTGAGTGAAAATTCTTGAGGCCCAAAACTGAAGAAGCTTCTTAAACGAGAAGGGTTTTCTTCTTCCTCAAGGGGAAAAAAACAGCCCAGTGTTTTTTGTTATGGTGGTGGTAGTTAGAGAGTTGAAAATATGAAGATGAGAACAATTTCATAACAGAATTGAATTTGGGCAGTAGAAATTCTTTGCATTTGGGATAAGTTTGAGAGTTATAATGCTATAGAGTTATAATGAGAGTTATAATGCTACCTGAAATGTCAGCTTTTCAACAAACAGCAATGTTAACATGGAATGTAAGTACATTTTAGTACATTTTAGAATGGGCTATGAGTTACTAATAATATCTTTTATCTCCTAGCAAACATGCTTTCCAATAAATATAGGTTGCTTTTTTCCACAAAATTCTTCTAGATTATGTTTAATTTATAACTTAGATATGCAAATAGTATATTTCTGGGTTCTTCATTGTTTTATTAGCATATCCAAGGCAAAGTAAAAAAGGTGTGAATTACCAAATATACCATTGATTTGGTTGAACAGCCAAAGTATTAGTGGATGTATTTACTTGGATACACTATAGATTAAGATATATTTAACAATGTATTTTTTAGCTTGCTTTAATTAATGCTGTGTCATCATAGGAATAACCATGAAATCTAATTTTCATAGAGAATGAAGTATTATAAACCTTTAAGCCACTTGTGACATTGTGAACTGGCTTTAAAAAACCTCAAATATATAAATATTTGAGCTATTCTCCAAAGTCAAGCTATTCTCCAAAGTACCTGAGGGCAAGACAAGAAGCAACGGGTGGAAACTAATCAAGGAGAAAAGCAACTTAGAACTAAGGAGAAATTTCCTGACAGTTAGAACAATTAATCAATGGAACAACTTGCCTCCAGAAGTTGTGAATGCTTCAACACTGGAAGTTTTAAAGAAGAGATTGGATAACCATTTGCCTGAAGTGGTGTAGGGTTTCCTGCCTAAGCAGGGGGTTGGATTAGATTCTAGTCACTAGAAGACCTCCAAGGGGGTCCAGAGTTGGTCCCTTCCAACTCTGCTATTCTGTTCTGTTCCGTTCCATTCCGTTCCATTCTATTCTATTCTAATAAATATAACATTTGCAAACTAAGAATATTGAGTTGCTTTTGTGAATCACATCTAGAATAATTTTCTGTATAACTAATCCTTGACTTAGAACTATTCATTGAATGACTGTTCAAAGTCACAGTGTCATGGGAGAAAAATGACTTTTGCAAACTTCTGACAAGCAAAGTCAATTCACTTAACAAACATGTTAACTAATTTAACAACTGCAGTGATTTGCTTGAGAACTGTGGCAGGAAAGGTCATAAAATGGGGAAAAATTCAACAACGGTCTCTTAGCAACAGAATGTTTGGGCTCAATTTTGGCCGTAAGTCAAGGACTGCCTATACTCCTTTTAGGAGAGAGTACAGCTTTCATTATTATCATTCAGAGGTGGAGTGATTTCCATTCCCAACTGATTATCACCATTATTGGTCATGAGGAAGGAGACAAGTGTTGTCATCAAGAAGTATTTATGCACGTGATGTTAATTTTGTAGTTTGTTTAATGACATCATGATATGTCTAACACCTAAAATGACAGCTGATATTTATGCTGATACCAAGGCAGGGATGATAATTCACATAGAAGTAGTTCACTGGCAAACATTTAAAATGACAACACCTGGAAGTCTATAAAATTTGCTCATGGTGGCCATTAAATTCTATTACCATGTAATAGATCTTGATCCCCTTCTCCAGAAGACTTTAATATATCACTTCTTGGACATTAGAAAGAAAATGCTTAATTTATCCTATGAAGCATATATTGAGCTCTTAGCAGTTCAGTTTGAAACTGGGTTTGCAAAGCATCCTTTTAAATTACGCCCCATCTATATCGGGGTTGTCAAACTCCCAGCCCATGGGCTGGATGTGTCATGCACTGGCCATGCCCACGAGCCACGCCCACGCCTGGTTTAGCGAAAGGGAAAAAAAGTCATGATACGTCACGTGATGCTGCTGTGATGAAGTGAGTTTGACATCCCTGTATCTGTATGAATGCAAATTGTCTCTTATTTTATTTTTTATCCAACTAGTCATAATTACATTTCACCTTAGGATGTTCTCACTTTGTAGAAACGTTAAAAACAGCACAAGCTAGTAATACTGTGTGCAGTCAATCATACCAGTACAGAATTAATTACTCATGGGATCAAGAAACAAACTTCATTATTTTGCTTTCAACATTGAATGAGCTCATTTGAAATAATTGTGGGAGATTGCACTGTCATTTAATGATCATGGGGAATGACAACATAGGAAATGGAGGTAACATTTTGTTGAAAACTGTTGACCATAGTGGAAAGATAGAATGCATTTCGGTATTCTGGTAAAAACTCCATAATGTTTTACATAAACATTCACAGCAGCATGTAGCGCTGGTTCTCAATTGCCTCCATCTCCCCTGATATTTCTGCCGCCACACTGGTACACAATTTTATTCAGACTTTTACTTTTCTGCAGGGAGAGGTACTGTTCTCAAACAACTCTAAAACTCCATTCCTTGTTCCATTTATATCTCTATGATTCTGGAAAAATAGTAAATGAAATCTAATGGACATTAGCCAAACTAGGTAAGAAGAAAATCTGACATTTTAGGTATAGTACATAAATAAAGGGATTTTGTTTCTGTCCAGGGCTTAAGAATTTGCTATTACAATTTATTTTATATATTTATCAAAAACACTCATTTACTCAGAGAGGGAATTTTCTTCTTGTTCTGAGAGGCAATTTCTTATCAGCTATACTAAATTAAAGTGTTCAGTTTTAGAACTCCATGTAAGCAGTAACAAAGTGAACAATAAAGAGGTTAAAAGTTTCCCAAAGTTGTGCATTTTGTTTTTATCCCTTCCTTCCATCATTAACAGCTTCTCAGAAATTACACTCCTCAGAAAGTATCAATGATTCAAATTATTCAGATGTTTTATAATAAAAGTGACTGTATTCCCACAATTAGTAAAATATTCCAGGTTACATTTCTCCCTCTTCCTCCCTCCTTCCCTCTCTCTTTCCAATTCCATCTCCACCTCTCTCTCTCTCTCTCTTTGAACTATTTTTTTTTAGATCAAGGAGTTGCCTTCAAATTTATGTACTACCCAAGTTAGACTCATACAAGCTCTTCTGTTTGAAATTTGGACAACTTTGTTGTCCAAAAGGTAGAGGGTGAAACTAGAGGGACAGCCATACTGGACTTAATTCTTACCAACAGAGAAGAAGTGATAGAAGGAGTTGAAACTGCAGGAACCTTGGGTGAGAATGAACATGTCATACTAGAATTCAACATAACACAAACACAAGCAACAGAACATAATGATACCAGAGTCTTGGATTTTAAAAAAGCTGATTTCAATAAACTCAGAGAGAACTTGGGAAAGATTCCATGGATGAAAATCCTAAAGGGGAAAACAACTCAAGAATCTTGGGAAACTCTAAAAAGTATGATCATAGAAGCCCAGACCAGCACAATACCACTGAGAAAGGAAAACAAGAAATCCAAGAAGAAATCAGCATGGCTACACAAAGATCTCTTTGGCAAATTGAAAGAAAAAAAGGACAAGTACAAAAAATGGATAGAAGGACATACAACTAAGGAAGAATATCAGCAGATAGCCAGAATCTGCAAAGACGAAGTCAGGATAACAAAGGCTCAGAACGAACAAAGACTTGCAACAAAAGTCAAAGATAATAAAAAAAGTTTCTTCCAACATATAAATAACAAGAAAAAAATCAAGGAAACAATTGGTCCACTAAAGAGAGAAGATGGCAAGGAAGTAACAGGCAACAGAGAGAAAGCAGAACTGCTTAACTCATTCTTTGCATCTGTCTTCACGCAAAAAGAAACTATAGTTCAACCCACCAAAAACATAACCGTAAAAGACAGACCAGAAATAAAAGTTAAAATAAGCAAAAAAATAGTAAGAGAACACCTGTCTGATCTTGATGAAAACAAATCACCGGAGCTTGATGGATTACATCCCAGAGTTTTAAAGGAGCTGGCAGAGGTCATCTCAGAACCACTGCACCATATCTTTCAAAAATCCTGGAGCACCGGGGAACTACCAGAAGACTGGAAAAGAGCTGATGTGGTTCCCATCTTCAAAAAAGGGGAAAAAAACAGACCCAGGAAACTATAGACCAATCAGCCTAACATCAATACCTGGGAAGATACTGGAAAAGATAATAAAAAACAGATCTGCCAACATCTAGAAACAAGTAAAGTAATAACTAGCAGTCAGCATGGGTTTGCTAAAAACAGATCTTGCCAAACCAATCTTATTTCATTCTTCAACACAGTGACTAAATTAGTAGACCAGCAAAATACTGTGAACATAATATATTTAGTTTTCGGCAAGGCATTCGATAAAGTAGACCACAACCTACTTCTTAGTAAGCTAGAAAAAAGTGAAATAGATAGTACCACCACTAGATGGATTTGCAACTGGCTGGCAAACAGTACTCAACGAGTAGTCCTTAATGGGTCTAAGTCTACATGGAGGGAAGTAAGCAGTGGGGTGCCAAAAGGTTCCATCTTAGGCCCAGTACTCTTCAATATCTTCATTAACAACTTAGATGAGGGAATAGAAGGGGAATTTACCAAATTTGCAGATGATACTAAGCTGGCAGGAATAGCTAACACCCAAGAAGATAGGCTCAAGATCCAGATGGATCTTGACAGACTAGAACACTGGGTCATATCTAATAAAATGAAATTCAATATAGAGAAAAGTAAAGTCCTACACTTAGGCAAGAAATACCAAAAGTACACATATAGACTGGGTGAAACGAGGCTCAATAGCAGTAACTGTGAGAGGGATCTTGGAGTCTTAGTGGACAACAAGCTAAATATGAGCCAGCAGTGCGCAGCAGCGCCAAAAATGCTAATACAATCCTAAGTTGCATTAACAGAGGGATACAGTTAAGATCAAGGGAAGTACTAATACCACTCTATAAAGCCTTACTAAGATCACACCTAGAGTACTGCATCCAGTTTTGTTCACCACATTATAAAAAAAGATGTTGAGACTCTAGAAAAAGTACAGAGAAGAGCAACCAGGATGATTAGGGGACTGGAGGCTAAAACATACAATGAATGGTTGCAGGAACTAGGCTTGGCTAGTCTAGTAAAGAGAAGGACCAGGGGAGACATGATAGCGGTCTTCCAATATTTGAGGGGCTGCCACAGGGAGGAAGGGGTCAAGCTATTTTCTAAAGCTCCTGTAGGCCAGACAAGGAATAATGGATGGAAACTGAAGAAGGAGAGATTTAACCTGGAAACAAGGAGAAACTTTCTGTCAGTGAGAACAATCAACCAATGGAACAGCTTGCCCTCAGTTGAGACTGAGTGCCATCAGTTGAGACTTTCAAGAAGAGATTGGACTGCCATTTGTCAGAAATGGTGTAGGGTCTCCCACTTGGGCGGGGAGTTGGACTAGATGACCTACAAGGTCCCTTCCAACTCTGATTATCTGTATCTGTATCTGTAAATGTACCATGTAGTCATTCTACTTGGAAACAGGACAGGACATATTGTACAAAGATAAGAACATGACAGTTTGCCCCGAATCTCTGGCTGGGAGAATAGACCAACCAAGACAAACTCAGAACTATTGTCTTTCTGCAGATGGCCACAAATACTCAGGCACATTAGTAGCCCCATTCAACTGAGCTGCCTTTCTTGATCAAACGGGATAAAATTCTGCATTTGCCTTAACCAACCAAAGACTTGGCAAGACTTCCCCTTCAGGATCTCTCTTTTTAGACTTGCACAAATGTTCACCAAACTGTTTCAGCATTTTTATTTGAAGCAGTATTTTGGCCAGCTGCTTATTTTGGATGCTTCCTGAAATGATCAAGCTGCTTTCAGTTGAGAAGGCTCAGTATGCGCTTCACTCGGGGAGACCCTGCGTGAATCCCGCAGGGAAGATACAGTGGGGTGCTCCCACCCTTGAGATTTTGTTTTTGAGAAGAGAAATCTCTGGAACAGGTTTTTCTGTTCTGTAATTTGTTTTTGTTCTTTTTGAAAAAGTTTTTTTTTTAATAACAAACAAAACAACAAATAAACCCTTCTTTCAATTGTACAGTGAGTCAGTTTGGTACATATATCATGTGCACAGTATCTATAATCCTTTCCTCTTAACTTTACATTCATGTTCTATTCTAATCAACATTCCGTATTGTTCTGCAATTTGTAAATTTGCATTTTGCCAGCAAATGATTAGGCCTATAGCAGGGATGTCAAACTCAAGGCCCATGGCCCAGATTCGGGCCACGTCTATCCAATGCAGCTTTGGCCCAATCTACTCAGTGCAAAGAGAAAAAAACATCGGGCCAGCATGGCTTCAGCCCAGTCTATCCAGTGGAAAGAAGAAACATGCCAGAAGTTTGGGGAGTGGTGTCAAGGTGGCCACGCCCACCCAGTCTGTCATGCCCAGTGAGTGGCATCAAGCTGGTCACTCCCATCCAGTCAGCCACACCCACCCAGACGCCCATGCCCACGTGGCCCCCTGAGATCAATCACAGCCCTGAGGTGGTTCTCAATGAATGGCATTTCAATGAAATGCCATCATTATACACCCTAGGTCTATAGTAATGGCACAACCAGGCAGAACTACTCCATTTAATGTCACATACAGTAATTCTTGGAAGATAATTTTCCAGTGATTGCTGTTAGTGGCCAAGGTTGATAATGGCAATTACAAGAAGGAAGCAATGTGTTGCTAGAAGGAAGGACTATCAATAATTATTGAGGGCCGATGTTGTGTTGCAGTTGTGTACTATTGATTCTTGCAGCCATGTCTTCTGTAGTATTTACTTTTTTTTTGTTCTTATCTTAGCACTGGGCTACAGATTGTAATGCAACTTTAATTATTAATCATCTGAGGGACTAATCTATTTATTTTATTTGGTTTGTCAATTGCTTACAAGATAATAGGTATAAGTAAAAACATAGTTATGAATACATGGATACGTATAAGAAAAATAAAAGAAACAATAGGACAGGGACGGTAGGCACATTGGTGCACTTATGCACGCCCCTACAGACCTCTTAGGAAAGGGGTGAGGTCAATAGTAGACAGTCTAAGGTTAAAGTTTTTGGGGTTTGGGGAAGAAACCACAGAGTCAGGTAGAGTATTCCAGGCATTGACCACTCTGTTGCTGAAGTCGTATTTCCTGCAATCAAGTTTGGTGCGGTTTAGCTTGAGTTTGTATCTATTGTTTGCTCTTGTATTGTTCTGGTTGAAGCCAAAGTATTCACTGACAGGTAGGACATTGCAATGTATGATTTTATATACCATACTTAGATCAGACTGAAGACGGCGTAATTCAAGGTTTTCTAGGTCTAGAATTTCAAGTCTGGTGGCATAAGGTATTCTACAACGAGTAGAGGAGTGGAGAACTCTTCTTGTGAAATATTTCTGGACTTTCTCAACTGTGTTAATATCAGATACGTAATGTGGGTTCCAGACTGATGAGCTGTATTCGAGTATTGGTCTAGCAAATGTTTTGTATGATCTAGTTATTAGTGTAATATTACCAGAGAAAAAGCTACCTAAGATTAGGTTAACAACTGTTAATGCCTTTTTGGCTATGTAGTTACAGTGGGCTCTAGTTCTCTTTATTTTCCTTGCATTTATATGAGAGTGCTTGATTGTTTCCATTCACCAAGAAAAAAGCTTGCACAATCAGAATGGGTTTGATTCACTTGCTCTCAGGCCCATCTTGACAGCATTATGGCCAAAGCAGTGTACTGGGGCCCCTACGACAATTACTCACAGGAATAAAAATGTAAATGGTAGATAAAATTAAACATATATTGATTTTATTGGAACTTCCAACAAATAAATATGTAATAAATATGTTGCTGTATTTTTATGATACAAGGTGCACTGAAAGGTTAAGATACACAGATTAGTATGGGGCCCCTATGCCTGTGGGGCCCATGGGCAAGTGCCCATCAGGCCCATGCGTTAAGACAGCCCTGGTTGCTTTCCCCAGAATTTGCTCTGGAAAATTGAGGTCCCTTCGCAACCAATTTGTGTTCCATATAGAACAAGCAATGAGGAGGTGAGTAAACACAGAATCTCAGTCTTTTATTGGCATCCCGGAGACAAAGTTGGAGTGAACAGAATGTTGGTCTGATCAAGCACAATCCCTCTATCGACTTAGAAACTCTTATTTTTCCAACTTTAATAAAATAATAGAATAACAGAGTTGGAAGACCTTGGAAGTCTTCTAGTCCAACCTCCTGCTGAGGAAGGAAACCCTATACCATTTCAGGCAAATGGTTTTCAAATCTCTTCTTGAAAAGTTCTAGGATTGGAGCATTCACAGCTTCTAGAAGCAAATCGTTTTTCCTTGCCCACTAAGTTCTCCATTGCTTCACTCTGATTTTATTAGTTTCCCTCTTCTTGTTCAAATCTTACAATTATTATTTTTCAGTTATTTAAATTAAGTGATTTTCACAAAATATTTCCTGTATTGTATGACTTTCACCCTTCTCTTGATTTTAGGATCTCAGATCAGGTAGCAATTCCATAGAGTTTAGCTTCCAGTAACCAAAATTAGTGTTCCAGATAATGAACAGATGGATAAATGTGAGCACACGCAATTACACTGATTCCAGGAACACCATTCTTGGTTTCTAATTTCCACAGACCGGGGAGTGGATTTGCCATTCAGTTTTGCCCACAGGCAAATTTGGCAGTATATTCAGAAACAATTCCAAAGAATTTAAAGAGATATGAAAAATAATTTATAAATGAAACAAATGAGTCTTCCTATCCTTAAATGGTCTCTACCATTTCTCCTCAAAGGGACAGTTTAAAGACAGCTCTGGGATTTTTGGATGGGCTGATTAATTTTTTTCTAGGGGTTTTGCATAGCCTTAAATTGGTTTTGATAGTTTCCCAACAAATGAGCACAGCCAATGAAACAGATGGTCTGATTTCTAGTTGCCCAAAATCATCCTGTGCTTTGTAAACTGGTTGGCTGGTTTCTGTCCTTCCGAAAAGGGGTAAAACAATATATGACTATTGGTGTACATCTGAATCTTTATACGGTAAATGGGAACAATTGTGGGAAATAGACAATGCTCATAATGATAGTCTTCTTAACTCAATAACTTAGCAACAAACAATCCAATCAAGAAATTTTGCAAATGATACATAGGTCTTCTAACTCATAAAGATAGATAGATAGATAGATAGATAGATAGATAGATAGATAGATAGATAGATAGATAGATAGATAGATAGATGAACACTATACAGAAGCCTGATGATGGCTGATGAGATTCTGCCGAAACGTTGCCACAACTTTAAAAGCACAACTACTATGACGTGGGAAAATACCTGAACAAAGCTGAATGCCATAGATAGATAGATAGATAGATAGATAGATAGATAGATAGATAGATAGATAGATAGATAGACAGACAGACAGATAGATAGATAGATAGATAGAATAATTTCATTGTCATTTTGAATGTATACTAATTGGCATATATTGGAAGGAATTTTTTTGGGGGGGGGGCTTTGAAAGGGTCACCACATCCCATATACACTACATAAACTTGGCAAAATAAATAAATACAAAACTGCATATATCCACATCTCTATATATAAAAGTGAAAGATGACTCACGCATCATCGCAAAATCTTCAGAATCCTAAAGCCTACAAACTTGAAATTTGGCATTCATGTGTTTCTAGGTGCTCACTCAGAAAGGATTTTTCAAAATGACCATCAGAGCATTAGCATTTTGTATATTATTATTAACACGCTCTGATGCTAAGGATTTCTACTCCCCCTCCCCACCTGAAAAGAAATCTGTTCCAAACGCAAAACAAGCAGAGGAAAGGAGTTTCAGTTTCAGTTTCACATCACCGGCAGAGATGCTGCTTAAGAAACAATCAGGCAAGAGAAGGAGGAGCTCTGAAGGGCTTAATGGTTAGAAAAAGAAACTTATGGAAAAAACTCCTCCTAATTGATCAGGTGCTTAAGTGGAAATGGGAAGTTTGTACCTTCAGACTTGCAAGATTCTGTTAATGTATCCTTACAATCAAGAGAATTTAGCTCATTCAGTCATATTTCCTGTCTGGTATACTTAGGAGGGCTGACATCAATCTTGTGATTCACTTAATGACCATAGCAAAAAAAAACCCTCTCAAAATTGGGCTTGTCTCACTTAGCAACCACACTGCTTAGTGACTGAAGTTCTGTTAGAATTATGGCTGTAAGCTGAGGACTACCTTGTATCTATATTATTATTATTATTATTATTATTATTATTATTATTATTATTATTATTAGTAGTAGTAGTAGTAGTAGTAGTAGTAGTAGTAGTATTAAATAAATAAATAGGGATTGGAGGGAAGTTTGGTGCACATGTATATACTCCTTGAGCGGTTACTTTGCATGATGCTTTACAAAGATATCCAAGCCTTAAATCATGGATATGAAAAAAAAATCTACAAGTGTTTTTGAAAATGAATGTACTTAAACATTACAGGTTATAAATGCAGACTAAGTGGGATTACCAGGCTGAGTAAATCACTGATCAAGCAAACATGTTCATTTTCTTCAATGATCTTCGTATAAATGCCTCCAATGTCTTGCAAACGGTCCAGAAGTATAGAATTTTTTTTTTAGCTCTACCCATGCATAGGGAACGTGTGTGTTTGTCTTGTGTATCCATGCACAAGTGCACTTATACTAATTCTGCTGTAACTTTAGCACCTCTTCCCACTGTGTAAGATATGAAGCACAGGAGGTGAACAAGCAGCTAGCTTTACTAGCACCGCTTTTTCCAATTTTGCTAGCAATTTTCAAAATGCAAACAGCCCAATATATTTACCGAGGTATAAACAGTGGGACAGAATCAAGATCACGAGAAGTGATACTACAACTTTATAATACCTTGATAAGACCACGCTTGGAATACTACATCCAGTTTTAGTTACCACAATATAAAATAATATGTTGAGATTCTGGAAAGAGTGCAGAGAAGAGCGACAAAGCTGATTACAGGGCTGGAGGGTAAAACATATGAAAAAATGTTTGCAGGAATTGGGTATGCCTGGTCTAGTGAAAAGAAGAACTAGAGGAGACATGATAGCAGTGTACCAATATTTGGGGGGGTTGCCACAAAAAAGAGGCAGGTTGACCTATTTTCCAAAGCACCAGAAGGCAAGGTAAGAAGCAAAGGATGGAAACTGAACAAAGAGAGAAGAAACCCAGAACTAAGGAGAAATTTCGTGAGAGGAAGAACCATCAACCAATGGAACAATTGTCCTTCAGAAGTTGTGGGTGCTCCAACACTGGAGGCTTTTAAGAAGGGACTAGACAAACACTTGTCTAAAATCGGATAGGGCTGCGATGGCGAACCTATGGCACGTGTGCCAGAGATGGTACGCAGAGCCCTCTCTGTGGGCATACAAGCTGATGCCCCAGCTCAGCTCCGCTGTGCATGCATGCATGCTTCCCACTGGCCAGATGGTCTTTAGGTCACTGCCGCACATGTGGGAGGACAGGCCGCATGTGGGGGGCAGGGCACATGCGAGGAGACACATGCACATACTCGGGGAGCGGGGCGCATGCATAGGGACACGCATGCATGGGTTTTTTTGCACAGATGCATGGGTAGGTGGGGCACATGCATGGGGAATGCACACATATCGCATTTTGAGGATGTGCGTGCATGTGCGCGCTTTGGGCACTCAGTGCCAAAAAGGTTAGCTACCACTGGTATAGGGTCTCCTGCTTGAGCAGGGGGTTGGACTAGAAGACCTCCAAGGTACCTTCCAACTCTGCTATTATCTGACTCTGTTATTCTGAATTACACCATGGGATATGCGTGAAGCCATGATCTTCCAATCTAATGCAAATATACAACCTCTTGAACAAAGATTGGGATCCGAAGAGGATAGCAAAGTAAATAAACATGTTGGGTGAAAATTGATACCTTCTTCGCCTTCAAAGCATGCCTCCTTGGACTTTTTGGCTATGCAATGAATATAGAGAAGAGCCCTAATGGGATCTGGCCTTGGAAAGGGTCGTGTGAATGTTGTGGGCAATTCTTATGGCTGTGAGAGCAATAGAAATGCAAAAACTATACCACTGCCTTTAACCAGCATGTCTAAGCCTTGGCAACAAATGTGTGGACTTCAACTCCCAGAATTAGTAGCTGGGGAATCCTGGGAGTCGAAGTCCACACATCCTAAAGTCGCCATGGTTGAGAAACACTGCCTTTGACAAAGGGGCAATCATGGGGTATTTTTTTTCCTCCTTAAATCATTTCCATTCCATATGGGGCTTATAACAACAACTCTGTCTCCTTTATATTACACAATTCCTTAAGTTTTATTGCTCTTTGCTTCCTTCCTGCTGCCTTTTTCTTCCCTTATCTTTTCATTTGCAAGAAATTTGTCATAATTCACCTTATCTAGTGTGCGTGTAATTTCTATCTCTGTTTAAAGTGGTTTTTGTTTAAATAAGAGTTCAGGAAAGAAAAAACAAACAAACGAAAAACAAAAAAAAGTTTCCTGTTTTATCTTTGTACTCAAGATGTATTACAATATTAGGGCATTTGCACCCTGGATAAATTTAAAATATTCAGCCATTCTTTAAAATTTATTGAATGAGAGAGAGAGAAAAAACCCAAATCACAGTCTAAACATTTGCCGCCTCCTCCGCCTCCTCCTCCTCCTTCTTCTTCTGAACAAAATGGTCCAGGAGGAAAATAATTCATAATCCAGAATTTCTTGTATTTTATTATGAGTTTTACCATATTAAAATCCACATCAAATCTCTTCCTAATGAGCATATATTCTTTTACTCTCCCATGGCTGTCTGTGAGATTGATATGAGAAGGAAAGGAAGACATATTCTCTCCTCTGGACAAAGCATCTTTCAGATTATATTACTGAAATATGAAAGAAGTAAAAAAAAAAGAAATTATCTGCAGCTTTCCCCCTGAAGATTTTCTTTTATAACAATCTTTCATTTCTGATGAATCAGACCAAACAACTACAGAGAGAACCACAGGGTCTGAATCATATCACAATATATCAAGTCAATTCTAACTTTAGATAAATTCTACAAACCACTTTATTGTTTACAGTGTCAAATATGTAACTAACTGTCTGTTGGGCATTCATTGTAAATAGCTCAGTTGCAGATGACTGGAAGGTAGTCACAAATTTTCCAAAAGAGACCCAGGGGAGATCTGGGGAATTATAGGCCAGTTGGCTTAATGGCTGTTCCAGGCCATTGGTAGAAAATGTAACCAAGAAAAAAACAACCCAGCATATAGAGGAATGAGATCACTGTAAGAAAATCCATGTGGATTCTGCAAAGGTAAATGCTGCTTCAGCAATTTTTGTTTAGTTTTGTATCGAGAGTGCCAATGGTCGTGTGGATGGAAGGGACATTGTTAACCTTGTAGATATGGATTTTGAAAAGAAAGAAAAAGAAAAAAAAGAAAGAAAGGAGGGAGGGAGAAAGGGAGGGAAGGAGGAAGGAAGGACAAAATACCTCATCAAAAGTTATGTCTGTTTTGAAAATGATTCATAAGAAACATTCTGGATTACATAGATGTAAAACCCAGCACTTCTTTAAAGAAAGCTATGCATTTTTTTAAAGATTTAGGTGAGAGACTCCAAATGGACACAGCTGCTTCAACGAGATTAACTCCTGCAGGGGTGGGATTCAGTCAGCGTAATAACTGGTTTGGTGAGTGCACGCTTTGTGCAGCATTTGAAAATCATCCTCTCCTGCAAGCCCTGTGTATAACACAGGGTACGCGCAACAATCAGTTGTGCCACGCAAAGCAGCTGAGATTGAAAAAGTGGGAAATAAAGGACAGCCTAGAGCCCAGGTGGGCAGGTGGGCCAAACGGAAGAACAGAAGATTGTTGGAGCAAACAGGTTCCCTCTCAGCTGATCTTCAGAGCTACTGTTGCGGCACAACTAGGCCAAACCGGTAGAATCCCACCTCTGAATTCCTTAAAGCAGCCATTTATTTATTTTTATCAGAAAATAAGGATAATGTTGAGAGGAATCCTCTCTCCTCAGAACAGATCAAAAGAAATTGATCTGAAAATGAGAGGACCAAATAATAAAGCAACCTAAACATAGGCAATCCATACCATAATATTTTATTGCAGGTCTTGCTTGCAATCATCCCTGTGTGCAAATGCCTTAAGAATATGTAACCATCAACCAATCTCAGAGACCAATCTCTCCCAGATCAGAGACTCCTGCTGAATGGAGGAACATCTATAACATGGGTGTCAAACTAGTGATGTCACGTTGCCGTCATGTGACGTACTGCAACATTTTCCCCTTCACGGAGCTGGGGTGGGCGTGGCTTGTATATGACACATCCAATTTGACACCCTTGATCTACAGCTCTTATCCTGAAGGATCAGGTCAAAGGGGTGTTTGTAAGGCATCACCTTAGACACATGCAGATCCCTACCCATTTTTAAGAGATTTTTTTTTTTAAATCAACAGCCCTTAAATTAAGGTAGCAAGATGTGAAATGAAATTTCTCCACCATCACTTTTATTTATAGAAGAAAACCTCTGGCCCAAATTAAACCCCCAAAGCATTTGAAATTAAGAGTGGTGGGTGGTTTTCTTTAAAAGAGAGTCTGTCTGCCCAGGGGAAAAAAACAAAACAAAATTAAGGAATTTCCTGGGGAGAAAAGGTTGAGTGATGATAGAAACTTCAACTTCAACAGTGATTTATGGTGGTCCATATCCATCATTACCGCCATATAATGAAGAGGCAAATTCCTTTGGATAAGGTTCCTAAGAACCTCCAAGCAACTTCTTAAAACTCCAGATGTGTTTACCACTCTGAAAAGGTTACTTATCTCTCCCAGAAGTCTATATCTCCACTACACTATAAAAATGTTCACAAGGGGAATAATATTCCACAGCTTGTGATAGAATGTGATACTGAAGCAAGAATGGTACCTTAATTGAACAACCTATGTATAGTCTCTCTCTTGCTTTCTCTCATCTGTGCTATATCCTCTTAATAATTTTGCACTTCCATGGAACTGTTGTAGCAGACTGCAATATTCTTTCTATATTATTTCTGGTTAATGGTCAGGCTTTTTAATAGAAAGCAGAAAAATGTGGGAGCATTTTCACATCCTAGCATCTTATGTTTGAAATGTCTTGCCATGCAAAAGAGTTCTTTTTTTTTAAAGTTTTATTTGGGTTTTCACAAAAACAAAATACAAATAAAACATCTTTTTTGAAAATAGCATGGTCCCAGGTTATCACTTCTTCATACAGACACCAAACTCAATTTCATGCTCATTTTTATATTCTATTCCATATCTTATTACCATTTTATATTTTCTACATAGTTTTTCCCCTCTTTTAATTTTCTCAACTTTATTTTAATTATCTCATCTCAATCAAATCATTATATTTATACTTTTGTCTGTCCTGTTTCAATTTCATATTATCTTTTCTTATTAAACAAATTTTTCCCTGCAGTTACCAATTGGAGTATGACACCTTTATATCTTTTAATTTTATCCAATATAATACATAACTTCCAATCGAATTCGGCTTGGTACATTCTTAAAATACACACTATATTCTTAAAAAGAAATTATATATATATATATATATATATATGTGTGTGTGTGTGTGTGTGTGTGTGTGTGTGTGTGTGTGTAAATAAAGCACACATTCTATTCCAATTCAATTCTATCATTAATATTCATTAAAATCTGAACATCTTTAACATTTCTTTTCAATTAAATATCATACTTCCTTGGGAACATTTATAAACTTTCCATAGTTAATTCTTTTTTTTTCATATTTCTCACTTATATTTTTATAAATCATTACTAATAATTAAAAATGTTCCCATTTAATTCTCTCAATCTTTTTAATTCATTTATTTATTACCAAACATTCAACTATATTACAGTAAATATTTTATCCATCATTTTAATCATATTTTCTAAAATTATTTCTGTTTATAATATAACAATGCTATCTTATGTACCTTAGCAGAATCCCTTTTGCAATTAAATTTTCACCCATTATCTCTAAACAAGGTTATGGTTACAATCCTTATATCTTTTCCCTGTTTCTCAATTTCTTGTTTCTGTCTTTTACAACTTCTTTTCCTTGCCTTCTTCCCCCTCTTCTCCTCCCTCCCCTTTTTACCCCTTGTCTCTCTACTTCTAACTCTCTCATCCCCTCTTCTGTTGCTTTCTAATATTATACTTATCTTTCAAATTATTCTTCTTATTTTTGGTTGTTTTTTCTAGTCTTAAACCTTTCACTCTCCCCCCCCCCTTTTCTCCCCTCTCACTTAAAATTATTTGATCATTAAAGATGGCTTCTTCTTTGTCCCAATCTTCTTGTTCTGCAAGTGTTTCTTGTTGTTTCTCATAGTTCCGGATCTCCATTTCTAAGAATTGATATACAAAGCCAAAAGAACTTCTCCCTTCTTGTGCATCTTCTTTCCATTTTTTAAGTTCCATTTTCAGTTCTTCTAAGAGTGATACCATTGTAAAGACTTTTAAACATCCACCCGGTTAATTTTAGTCATCTAGATGCAAAAACCCAAAATCACCAACTAATCCAAATAATTCAAGGCTGTTTCTTTCTGCTTCTTTTTTCCACTTTCTCTTCCTGGGGTTCTATTATTTTGTTACCAAGTTTCAATTAAGATATATCTTTGAGGAATCTTGTTGAAATTACACTGTAAGTTCCTTTTAGTTACAGTTCCATACCTTAGTTCCAGGCAGTCTCCTCCATTTTTCCAGATCCTGCCCTTTTATTCTTTTTTTCTCCCCTTTCCTGCTTTTAAAAACTTTTAAATATCCAGAAATCTTTATTATCCCTTTGACTTTTATTTTCAGCTTAGATGCCTATTAATGTCAAAGTGGATTTTTTTTCAATTTGTTGCTTAAGTCTCTTAGCTGTCAATATAAGGAAGGGAAGAAAAAAAGAACCCTAATCCTTTCCCCTCTATCTCCTTCGCAGCTTCAAAATCTTCTTTGGGAACAATGTTATTAAATTTAAATTCCAGGGTACCTTATTTGTTGCTTTTGCTGTTTGACCCAGTCAACCAAAACTTTCTCTTCTTATCTTCCTCCTGCACATTCTTTTCCGGTCGAGTTCTTCTTTGTGGTGGCCATTTCTGACCACCGCTACAACCACCTTCGGGAAAGGGAGTAATGGCCAGCTGGGGAGGAGAGATGCGGCTCTCCTCAACCCTGCAGGCAGTCTCCCCCCTCTTCACCACCTCTACGGGGTGTCTCAGCCCCGAAACCAGCTGGCTTGGGGTGCTCCAGCGGCGAGCATGGATTGAAACCTTGCAGAGATGAGGTTTCGGTCTGGCGCTGAAGAAGCTCAAACCGGAAGCCGCAAAAGAGTTCTTTAATGTGTTGCAAGAATAGAGGTGTATAATAAAGTAATTTGCAACTTGAGAACAGGCTTAATGGCTTCCACACAGTTCTTAGTTTTCTAGCTCCATCTAAAACTGACTTGAGGAAGAACTTAACCTAGAAGGGGAAAATGTCAGCAATAGCTCTCCTATTAGCCATTCTGTCAGATATGTTTACATAATACAAGGAAATTCAGTCATACCTGGAAAAGTAGTTGCTTTTTTACTCAAAACAGCTGATAAGAGAGAATAAGGTAGTTCTCACTGAATGGCTGCTTTGTTTAGCAGCCATTTGGAATTACAACAGTGCTGAAAAAGTAAGTCCTTGCACTTACAACTTCTGCAGCATCGTTATGGTTGAGATATGAGCACTTCTCAGCGGCTTCCAACAAGCGGAGTCAACAGATAAGCCAACAGCAAAATGCAAGTCACAGTCATGTGATATCTAGTATAATGACTGCAGGTCAATTGCTTAATGACCACAGCAGATGTGAGATCATAAGTCAAGGGTCTTCAAACTTGGCAAGTTCAAGACTTGTGGATAACTCCCAGAATTCCTGAACTAACATGACTGGAAGAGGAATTCTGGGAGTTGAAGTCCACAAGTCTTAAAGCAGTTAAGTTTGAAGACCCCTGTCATAAGTGGTGATGTAATTCTCACAATGACTATGTCACTTATTGACAGAATTTCCAGTCCCAATTGTGGTGGTTAAGCAAGAACTATCTATCAATTATCACCTTCAAATTCAGATTACAGGTAGTCCTTGTTTAAGAACACTTGGGAATGGAACGTGGTCATACGTAAAAATATCACTTGATTATACTACTTAGCAATGGTTGTTCCGGCAGTCATGGCTGCCATCATTAAGTGAAGGCCGTGCATGTCATTAAGCAAAGACTTTACATAATTGTGACTTGTGATTTCCTTTGGCTTTCCCATTGACTTTACCTTTGGCTTCCCCATTGACTTTGCCTGACAAAAGCCAGCAGGGAAAGTCACAAATTGTGATCACATGACTGCAAGATGTTGAAATGGCTGGAAATATGAAGACCAGCTATAACTACCACTGATTTAGCACCATTATAAGTTTGAATGTTTGCCAAATAATGTTCATTAAACAAAGAACACCTCTACAGCATGATGATAAGATGTATCTCTTGAAACCATAGATGGAGCAACTTAAAATCCTAAGGCCACATATTGCCCCAAATCCTGTTTTACAGCCATCATAGCTTCTTTTTGCCATAAGCACTGACAATGGTTTCTTGCTATTATGAGGGTGCATACAGTTGATTTGAGAAAGCCTTGAAATATTGAAATATTTATGCCATTTTCTTACTATCCCACTCATGAAAAATGTGAAAATCTGAGTTGCTGTTGTAAACAGGTACAAATTCTTCCCTATTCTAGTCTTGATTAGCCAAAAAAAGGGAAATAAAAACAAAGTAAGAGGAGAAAGAAAGAAAGAAAAACCACGTATGTGTATATGTCTCTCTGTGTGTGTGAGAGAGGGAGGGAGAGAAAATACACTTGTTTTTTTCATAATAACTGCATAGTTTTATGTAATTATATAACCATTTTAATGGCTGATAATCTATCTAAGACACTCAGAGGTCATTGGCTACTGACATAATTAGTGTCCACATTTCTGCTGAGCTGAAATTCTAACTTTCATGTTGCTCGTTCATCTGTAAGCTTTTTAATTAAATTCAGAACACAGCCCATGACTTGGCTTTAGCATGAGAGGTCACAAAATGGTTGTCAATTATTTTTAATCAGGCCCAGTAGCGGAAGTGCCTTTCTACACTTTTTAAGGAAGAAGGCATAAAACTTCATTGCTCAATTTCCCCCCACCCACCCACCCATAAATCAGATTTATCAACACAATATTTCTGATTGGTGGAAATAAATAATACAAATGGCTATCTTTATGTTTGGGTAACAGATCATAAAATGTGTGTTCATTTTACTGTATTACAATAATTTACTGACCAAAAGACTTCTTTTTTTCTTGTGAAGTTATTTTCATAAACTTGGCAGGCTGATGGATACCTGATGGACCCCGTGAAGTTTTAGAGGAAATTGGGGTTTTCCCTCAAAACTTTGGCATGAAGTTTGATATATTCTCTTTTGGGAGAAGGTTGTTGAGTGGGTGGTTGTGTCAGGCCTCAGGAGCCAAGAATGACTCAACAAATTACTTCACAGTAGTTTCTTCATTGTTGTTTACCTATAGGCAAGAATCTTGCCAGGCTAAAGAAGACTACTTGAATCATTAAGCGTGTATTATGAGAACTCCTAGAGAGGAGCTGCCTTAACTCTCTTTTCCCCCACACAAGCTTTGCTGTGTCTTGCTCCTCTAGAATTTGCTCCCTCATGCCTGGGACTCCAGACTACGTTCCACCACAGCCCTGGATGAAGTGGATTATTTGGACCCGTTTTGGTTTGAATTCAGGCTGGGGCACAACACTGAAATGTTGGTTTCACCTTGGGATGAGGGTGCTGGCCCTCCTGAATTGCTCTGTCTTTCCTGCATCTCTCAGTGGGTTTTGATACAATCATCCATGGTATCCTTCTGGACTGACTTCGGGGGATTGGGAATGGGAGGCACTGCGTTACTGGTTCTCCTCCTTCCCCCATGGCTGGTTCCAGTTGATGCTGATAGGAGAGGTCAAACCCTAGGCCCTTCCAATGTGGGGTGCCTCAGGGCTTGAGTCTTTCACCTCTCCTTTTGAACAAATAGGTGAAACTGCTAGGAAAGGCCATCCATTAATTTGGGATGCAGTGTCATCAGTATGTAATGGATTATTGCAATGTGTTTTACAAGGATCTGCCCTTGAAGATCACTCAGAATTTACAACTTGCCAAGAATACAGTGGCCTGTACATTATTGGGTGCCCATTGATTCATCCATGTTACACCATTATGGTGTGAGCTGTGCTGGCTCCCAGTGCAATTCAAGGTGTTGATTATCATCTTTAAAGCACAAAATTGACATAAGTGTAGCCATTTTAGTTAGGCTTAGCATATATTCTTTTTCTTACTTTCTCTGTGGCAGTCATGGGGGAAGGTGGCCCCTTGAGGTGGAGATTTATGACATCAAGCAACGTTGAATTACTTCTAACTGGAGAATGTGACTTTTGGGGGTTGTTTCTAACTTGTAATATTGTGTGGTAATTCCAGTTTGAGTCAGATCCGGAATTACCATGGACTTTTTTTTAATGGATTTCATCACTTGGAAACCTGACATTTTACATGGCACAGGTCATGTTTTTTGTGGGACGCATCTTTCCCCAAAAATATTTGTCCATCCTACTAGATGGGCAAATATTCCAGCTAGGTTGGACATGCTCCTAAACTCCTCTATGATCTCCTCCTTTAAGTCATGCCTTGGAAGTATGCCTTTTTCATGCCTGCTCTACTAGTGGGATACCTTCCCATTGGCAATTGGACAGGCACACACCTTTCTGGTCTTTCAGAAGGCCTTAAAACTTGACCATTTACTGAGAAACTGGGATAGGATTATATTGATAGATAGTATGGAAGGAGAGCAATGGAGCCTGCCACAGGGCCTCCCAAGGGTATGACTTAGGCACTGGGTTTTTGCTTGTTGTTTTACTGTTTTTACTGTTATATTTATTGGTTTCCTTGTCGTTGTGAGTCTCCCGAAATTGCGTAAGATGGAGAGTCATATCAATCTTTTAAATAAATAAGTGGACTGTGCTTGTGACTGAATTGCAAAAAAGTAGAACTTTCAGGCAAAGGCTGGAAATTCTGGTCTTGAAAAGGTGCTTATATAAACTTTTTTTTTTGCAAAAACTGCTGGGTAGTTATTTCAAGATTCCAAATAATTTTAGAGCAAGATTCATTTCCACAACTGGACATATGGAGAATCTAGGGACGAGTACAAGCAGCATATGGAGGAAAATGTTGGGGAATGAGCATAAGGAACTCACAACAGCCTGCTGGATCAGGCCAACAAGCACCAGTTCCAACCAGGAAGCTCACAAACACATACAGGAGGCCAGCATCCCTTTCATTTAGTCCCTAGGAAATGCATTTAAGGCCAGCAGCATGTGATCCATGAAATAACAAATTGCTGCCAAAATCATCTGTTCATAGCCCAATCCTCCAGCAATCCTCTCTGTCCTTTCCTGAAGCCATTTAAATTTGTAGTTCACTCCATGTCTGAGCTCTGCCCATTCCACAGTAGAATTCAGTACTAAGTGAAGCTCCTTATATCCCTCTTGCAATTTCTTGCATTTACTTTTGGCATTTAGTTTGGTTGCAATGGCTTAGCGGTTAAAGATACTGAGCTTATCAGCTGACAGACCAGCTTATCAGCTTTGAGACCCAAATGCTGCACTTTCGTTATTTGCCCCAGCTTCTGCTCACCTAGCGATTTGAAAGCATGAACATGCAAGTAGATAAATAGGTACCATCTTGCCTTCAGTGGGAAGGTAGTTTAGTTTACTTTATTGTCATTGCACCTCATACAATGAAATTAAATACCATCTTCAGTGTACAATTTATAACTATGAAAATAAACACAAACACACATCCCTCACACTCCACACATTGAATTAAAAAACCCTGATATCGCATTAATATTGCACTTTTTACAATAGAATTCAAAAGAGCTACTGCCCTGGGATAAAAGCTGTTTTTCATGCTATTTATCCTTGTTTTTATTATCCTGTACCGTTTGCCAGAGGGTAATAGTTCAAAAAAAGGGTGCCCAGGATGAGATGGATCTTTGAGAATGTTTTGAACTTTGTAGCAGTGTTCTTTGTGCCTCATAGTCATGCTGGCCACATGACCATGGAAGCATCTTTGGAGAATTGTGGCACCCATGGCTAAGAAACAACTGCTCCCTAAAGTCAGACAGGACTGGACGGGGAAACTTTTACCATTAGTTTTGGAAGAAGATCCCAAAGCCAGGCAAAATCTCAGAAGCCAAGGAGGTGTAAACAGTAGTAGAGAATTATGACTCAATCAGACCCTTGACCGCCCCTCCCAATCATTCAAAAACTCCTGCAAAATGTTACAGAAGAAATAAATTCTACTGTAAATCTAGTCTATATGGAACCACTCTGGTTTAATTTGAATTATAGGTAACTCATGTTTGGCCTTCCTCTGGACCTTGCCTATCTCTGCTTTTAGTCTAGCTCCATCCATTCATTGGCACATTTTTTCTTTCTTTCTATTGGTTAGATTTATATTCTGCCTTTCCTAGAGCAGTTCAAGGTAGCATACCCAATGCTCCCAATCTCTCTCATAACAACCTTGTGAGAAAGGCTGGAGATGAGAGATAAAGCGGCTGGACCAAAGAAACTTCTGTGGCTAAGGGTAAATGAAAGGATGGGTCTCCCTGGAGTTGATCCAACTCCTTAATCACTGTATCAAGCTGGCTTTCACCAGAAATGCATGCTCAGCATATAACTCAAAGGCCAGGTGTAGCCTCCAGCCAGAAGTGAGCTCTTCCCTGCTATAAAGCTGGGCTTTAGTAATTTGCAAGTGCATCATGCATCTCCCTTCTCCATGGTTAAGGAACAGCACATTGTTATTTATGTTTAAGGAGAAGGGAACTCTTCCAGGGTACATCTATTGCAAACTCAATCCCTAGCACCTCATTTAAAGCTACCAGCTAATGAGGATACAATTAACCTTCTGATTTCATTTTTTTTAAAAAAGCACCATGGGTAATCATCTTTTGCCCTGGGTGATTAGGAGGGAAAGTGTTGAAGGCAGTGTTCATTGACACAAGTTCAGAAGGCATTTGCCTCTGCTCATTATTACACATTTTTACATTCACCAGAGGGACTCTATCCAAAATTGCCTTTTATGGATTTGTAATTCCCATCCTGGCATCAATTTATAGGAAGATTTACTTAGAGTATTGTACTTTCTATGATTTGTCTATGGAGATTCTCAACCATCCAAGTTGTTCCAAAGGTGCTTTTTTCAAAAGGCAACTGGGCTTTCTTTGTTTTTCTTTGAAGATGTTTCATTTCTCATCCAAGAAGCTTCTTCAGTCAGAAGTGAAGAAGCTTCTTGAATGAGAAACAAAACATCTTCAAAGAAAAGCAAAGGAAGTCCAGTTGCTTTTTGAAAAAGTACCTTTGGGACTTCTATGACTTGATACCCTTGATCAGGGGTCTCCAACCTTGGCAATTTTATGATTTGTGGACAACAACTCCCAGAATTCATCATCCAGCATGGCTCACTGAAGAATTCTGGGAGTTGAAGTCCATAAGTCATAAAGTTACCAAGGTTGGAGACCCCTGCTCTACATCAGCTACAACTTCTAGAACCTCCTGTTTTCATATCCACTAGGTTGATTCTGCAGCTGCTTGTCTAGTTTTGAACCTCTAAGTGACTAGTTGACAATGGTTACTACTTACAGCTAATGAGACATCATTTCACCATTCTGTAATACAGCGATGGAGAGCCTGAAGTCCTTCAGATCCTCTTGAACTACATTTCCCAGCACATCAAGACAGCATGGCTCATAGACAGCCATGCTGCAGTGCTAAACACTTAACACTCAACAATATCTAGGATCGCAAATTCCCCCCTTCCGCCCAAGAGCTGCTAGTAGAGATATCAAATAGATGCTGAAAAAGAGCGGTTAATGGACCAAGAGGAATTGTTCATTTAACCTCTTGCTTTTTGGAGCATTCAACAATCCACAACAATGCACAGTTTTAACATTTGTACTGCTGTTATATTTTACACACACACACACATACACACAGCAAAGCACAATTGGAATATATGGGAGTATACTTTCTAAAATGTATGCTTGAAAACGTCCGTGATCTTACAGAATTTCTGGGATCTGTGAAGAAAACAGTCTTTGTCCTTGGCCCTTTTTGGAATAGTTACGTGAACGACACAACACTGTGGATTTTTCTCTTAAGGAAAAAAAAAAAAAACCCTTTGCTCCTGCTTGCTCTCATCCTATGAGGGATCCATTCAGGCTAAAACATTTACATTCATTTCCCAAAGAATTCATGATGGGACATTTTAATCTCTAGCTTGCAGTTATGGAGGAAGTAATTGTTCCTTGCAAATGACCGGTGAATCAATATATTATATCCCTCAAGTTGATGTAATATGCATCCAAGACCTAGAGAAAAGCTATTTTGACTTAGCCAGTTTTTTTTCAGTAGGAGAAATTGCTCTGTCTGCTAGCAATGGGACATCCTGTTACTAATGAGATTCCCCTGTTCCCTGTTTATGTAATGGCTGTAATTCAAAGAAAGCTCTAAGGGGCTGTTTTACAGTTAGAGGAGATATGAAATTGCTCAGATAATATACTTACGTCAGGTACAGAAAAGGGATACTGTGAGCAACATCTATCATATTAGGATCTCTAAACAACAGGAATAATGAAATAATGCAGAGAAAATAAGGGCAGAGAGGCAAAAACCGAAGCCTCTTCATAAAAAAAAAAACCCTCTAAGAAGTAAGTCTGATGGGCAAAGTCTATATATCTTAGTAATAAAGCTCTTGCACTTTATAGACGGGTTCTAAATGGGCTACAAATAGCAGAAGATGGAAGCCAGTGATCCTTCGTATGAACATTTTAAGATACTTATGTGCCCTTTTAAAACTGCCTCTATCCAAGCTTGTTTTTTTTCAAAGAACTGAATGAATCTCCTTTGAGTCTCCAAGGAAAGATACACGCATATATTTTTTTTTACTTTTTTGCTCATAAGAGACAGCCAGCATGATATAGCAATGAAGAAGCTTCTTGGATGAGAAGCAAAACGTCTTCAAAGAAAAAACAGAAAGTCCAGTTGCTTCTTGAAAAAAGATAGCAATATTGGGATAGCGGTAGCACTTAGACTTATATACCGCTTCACAGTGCTTTACAGCGCTCTCTAAGCCAGGGGTGTCAAACTCATGTTATCATGGCAACATCACGTGACATATCAGGACTTTTTTCCCCTTCGCTAAATTGTGTGGGGGCGGGGCCAGCACGTAATGCATCTGGCTGTGAGTTTGACACCTCTGCTCTAAGTGGTTTACAGTGTCGGCATATTGTCCCCAACAATCGGGATCCTCATTTTACCAACTTTGGAAAAATAGAAGGCTGAGACAACCTTGAGATGCTCAGAATTGAAGTCCTGGAGTAAGCAGCGAGTTAGCCTGCAGTAGTGCATTCTAACCATTGGGCCACCACTGGGTTCTGGTTTAGAACCAAAAACATATTTTCTGGATGTTTTAATGTTTTCAATTGTTTTAATTGGTTTTTTTTTTTTTTTATAATTTTAGAATTGTAAACTGCTCAGAGTCACTTGGCTGAGTTGGATGTCTATAGAAAATAAAGAATGAATGAATGAATGAATGAATCTGAATTTACGTCCGTTCTCAGCCATTAAAGTTCATCGAAGGACTTGTGGCTGGTCAATATGTCTCAGCTACTTATCCCACAGAACTGTTGCTGTGGAAATAAAATGAAGGCCAGCTTTTCTTCCTGACTGGAAGATAAGAATAAATATACAGTATAATACATAAATAAATAGACGAATATATATATACAGTATATAGCCCCACCAAACCAGCCTTTGATAAGTAGAAATAAGCCAATATTCATCAAATATAGTCATTTCAATTGTGTGTATTTATTTATTTACTTTATTTTATCAATTTTTATTGGCTGCCCATCTTACCACAGGCAACTCGGTATGTGCACTTTTCAAGTCAGTCTTGCATGGATAAATCCAAGGAGTTTTCTTAGAATTTTTTAAAAAAGTAATTTAGTTACAGGTTTCTTCCTAGAGCTAAAAGACTTTTTGGCCCCAAGTCCGCCAACTGAATTCATGCCTATGGCAGGACAAGAAGTCATGATCTCCCAGTTTCTAGGCCAATGCATTTAAGGGCCACACCAAACCGATTTTCACTACAGTCTTGCCAAGAGACATTTCCAATCTCTATGCCAATTGACAAAAGTG
The DNA here is from genome assembly GCF_900518735.1 of Pseudonaja textilis. Next base: position 3,824,217 of record NW_020769310.1, on the reverse strand, counting down.
CCAATTGGGACTTTCTGCATCTAGGCTTTAAGGCTATTTAAAATAGTACCATTTTTGATATGTTATTTTGTACATCAAAATGCCAAACAAGGGGGAGAGGGAGAATTTGAAGCCCCCTAAAGGGGAGCAAATATAATCTTAATGGTATTACTGAAACATGATGGGATGCAACTCAGGATTAGAATATAGTACTGGAAGGATATCATGATTGTAAATTAGTACTATTTATTTTTCCCAAAAATAAGACCAGGTCTTATACTAGTTTTTGCCCCAAAACATCCATTAGGTCTTATTTTGGGGGAAATACACTACTAAATGCATCTATCTGGCTGACAATCTTAACTGGGGCTTATTTTGGGTGTAGGCTTATATTACGAGCACCCTGAAAAAAATTATGCCAGGGCTTATTTTCAGATTGGGTCTTATTTTCAGGGAAATAGGGTAGAAGGACGTCTTTTTTACAAAAAGAAACAGATCCCACAAAGATGTGTGTAGCCATTAGCCATAAAGAACTATTACCCCATTATGGAAATTTGCAATACCAAGGGTAAAAATCCTGCCAAAACTCTAAGGGAGAATATTAAAGGAGAAAAGAAGCAATAGCGAAAATTGTAAAAAACAAACAAACACTATATGATATATTTAACCTCAAGAAACAAGGCTAAGGGGAAACACATTAGCAGGTATATAGTACTTGAAGAGCTTTGTGGCTTATTCTTTGTAGTACTCAAGGATAAGGCAAGAACTATTGAGTGGCTATTTATGGAAAGAAATCCAAAGTTGAAACAAGGAAGGGTTTCCTGACCATGTGAGAGAAAAATCAAAATTTTATTATAGTTATAGATCAGCATAAAACTATTGAATGGTGGAATTAGTCTGCCTTCACCATATAGATTTATGCTTCTATAGATCAGCATAAATGGTGGAATAGTCTTCATGCAAAACTCTATTTGCGGAAGTGGGCACGTACGTATGCAAAACCATCCTTCCCACAGCTGCCATTGCCAGTTTGTGGACCCAGTAAGGTTGGAAGCTGCTGACTTAATGCACAAGTTTTTATTTGCAATATTTGCAAAACACATTCTGATTTTATATAAAAGTTTCTTGAATCTCCATTGTGTTATGAAGAGGGGATAGCAAACTCTGTACATTGCTGTATCTGGCCTGGAACAGAATCTCCTTGAAAGATTAGATCATTTTGCATTCAAAATGATTGAATTGCATTTTATAATCCTGATCTCCATTTATATTGGGAGGTTTATAAGTCATGATTATGGCCACCAGTCCTTTCACATTCAGAAACTACAAAGTTTAAATTTTGAAAGAATTGGAAATGACAAAATCAAGGCTAAGTAAGATAAATATCCTGCCCCCTTGGGTATGCTACAATTACAGCAAATGCCACATTTTCTTCTCTCCATATTTGCTCAGCCTCTACAGTACAATAATTAACAAAACAAACAAACAGACTATGGCAACAAGCACTACTGATGGGCAACAATAATTAAAAATTCAGCAGGAAACCACAAAGACTGGAAATTAACTTCATTTGTTTTCCCCGCACAAACATCTCCCATGATTTGTTTGCATTGGTAGCAGGAAGCAAATAGCTATTAGGTAAACAAAGATGTTCATTTGGGTGTCTCCAAGCACGCATTTCTGATAATATCTTAGATGGATCACTCTTCATGACCTGAAAATGAGTTACTAGGATGTAGGATGCTCAACCAGATGAACAATGATTAAGGAAGTTTTTTATTGCCTATCTCGAGTACAACAGTGTCATTTTAATTAAATATCACTATCTCATTCTTTGACCTATTGATGCAACATGAAGAAAGCCAGGATAGCTGTTTTTGGAATTCTAAAATTGGTCTGCAGCGATGCCTCTTAAATTGTTTAAACCAATTGCCCCCTTTCCAAGTCTATTATTCTAATGTCATTTATCCCCCCCATCACACACAACACACACCCAAACCTCAAAGAAATTCTATTGGTTTGCAAAAATGTCTTAGCTGCAGGCAGCCCCAAACTTGATCCTCAACTAATATGAACTGTTGTTGCACAATATGCTCAAATTACTCCTAGTTTAAGAATCAGTCTTATAGATCAAGCTTAGCTATTTGAACACAATGTTAGAATTTCTTTCTGCCTAATACATATCTAAGTACTTGGATATCATCATAGTGGTTTGGATTACAACTGGGAAGACTGTGGATTAAATCCTTGATCTGGATTAAATCGGTGCAAATAACAATAGCAAAAGCAACAGCACTTAGATTTATATACCACTTTATAGTGCTTTACCTCCCTCCGTAAGCAGTTTTACAGAGTTGGGTCCTCATTTTACCCACCTCGGAAGGATGGAAGGCTGAGTCAACCTTGGGCCTGGTGAGATTGGAACTGCCAAATTGCAGACAGCTGGCAGTCAGCAGAAGTAGCTTTCAGTACTGCAGTCTAACCACTGCGCCACTGGAGCTCTTTGCACAAAATCCACATGGATTTTTGCTTTAAGAACTAGAGTGAAGAAATCTGTCAAAGCAAAGCATCTGAGGGCTATATTGTATTACATAACACAGTGTTTCTTAACTTCTTCAACTTTAAAATGTGTGGACTTCCAATCCCAGGATTCCCCAGCCAGTACTGAAGTCCACACATTTTAAAGTTGCGGAAGTTGAGAAACACTGACATAAAACCTAGAGAAGAACTAGCTTTTTCATGATGCATAAAAGACAGTGAACAGTTAGAAAAGTGATTAAAGAAAAGTGGATACAAAGGTCTGTTGTGGAGTGCTTAATTAATTAATGGATGAACTTGAACAGTGACCCAGAAATATCACCTGCCATAATTCCTGTATTTAAAACAATATTTTTGGAAGCAAAGCAATATTTCAAGCTTGGTGAATTGGAAAGGAAAATTTCCCATGGTTAAACACACTTTTCTTCTATTATAGTGCCTTTTAAATGATTTTCTATGCTATCATGCCATGTGGGAAAACTCTACAAAAATAAAAATAATTTCCCCAGGATGTTTATTTTTGTACAAAATTTTATATTCTTCCTTCCTTCTTCCCTCCCCCCCTCCCTTCCTTTCTTTTCTTTTTTCTACAAAGCTAAAGTATATTCCCTTTAGCCAATGGATGCATTTAGATTTTCTAATGCTTTTGCTACTACCATTAAACTTCTTCCTGATTTGGAAGTTATTTTGATTTTTCTCTACTAATTCTCTCCCTTTCTCTCAATGTATGGTACAAGCAGCTGTCAACTTACAACAGTTTGTTTAATGACTGTTTGAAGTTGCAATGGTGATTTTAAAAAAAATGACTTATGACTATTTCTCACAGTTATGACTTTTGCACCTTCCTCATGGTTACATCACCAAATTTTGGACACTTGGCAACTGACTCATATTTATGATGATTGCAGTGTTATGTGATCATCTTTTGCATATGCAACCTTTTCACAAGCAAAGCCAATGGGGAAGCTAGATTCACTTAACAGCCACGATAGTAGTTTAACAACTACAGTGATTCACTTAACAACTCTGGCAAGAAAAATCATAACATGGAACAAAAGTCGCTTAACAACTGAGTGAGTTGTTCTGCTTAGCAGCAGAAATTTTAGGCTCAATTATAGTCCTAAATCAAGGATTACCTGCATAGGATATGGAGAGAGCATCATTTTGTTAACATTTAAACAAGGAAACAAACCTTTACAAGCTAACTTAAAATGGGTTGCAAGCAGGCCTCCTTAATAAGACAACTTATCTATGAGTTATCAATCTTTGTCTTATTTGATATTAAATATACATTCATAAATATTTTACCTGACAGATGGAAGTTTTCCTAAGATTTTGATTTATTTATTCATTCATTCATTCAATATTGATAGCCCAATTCAACCAAATAACTCTGGGTGGCTTACTATTCTAACATTATAGAACAATTAAAAAAATTAAAAACAGTAAAACAGCAAAAAACAACAACATCCTAAACATAAAAGCAGCCAATTAACCAACCAACAGTAAAGCCAAAAAATAGGCCTTTAATGTATTCCAAGCCCAGGGCTGAGTACATAGCCAGATTTTAAAAGCCTTGTGAAAAATAAAAGATTTGGAGCCATTCTAATCTCCCAGGGGAGAATTGTCCATTAAGTTAAAGCTATAGCAGAGAAGGCCCATCTTCTAGTTCCCAACGGTCGACATTTTTTGGCTGACAGGATCTGCAACATGCCCAATTTGCTGGATTGAATTGCACAGGTTTTTCTTTGGGGAAAAAAATGGCCCCTCAGGTAACCTGCTCCCACTTTAAACTTCCCTCAGACCCATTCTTCTATCCTCATGTCTAAAATCTCTCCTTCCTTAGGTCCCATTCTCCTTCTATGAACTGGGAGATGGTGCCCCTCAGTTATTATACTTTGACTGTCCTCATTCCCAATTATCAAAACATTCTCAGTGATTCAGCTCAGTCAGTTTTGAATCAAATCACTCCATCAAAGTTTTGCTTCTGTTCTGATCAATCATGAGTCTCACCGAATGATTTTGCCCAACCGACTTGCAGAAGTCATTTTCAGAGTTAATTTGTGAAGAGAACATGGCAGATATTACTTCTTTATCAAGTCAGATAGAATGGCCACCATTCTTCCTTTCCAGCACATTTCATCCACCCATTGTTCAACTCTTAGCTGACTCCACACAAGCTCAAAACACACATCACGATTTCCACAAGTGCCGTTGTGCAAGACAGACCTGTAAATGTCTTCACTGATGGAATTCATGCCCTTGAGTGAAGGATTCCAGCTAAGCTGATAGTGGCACAGTGGCACTTTCAATTTACTAATCAGTGAATTAAAGTGCATTAAATATTCTGTAAACCTCGGTAAATGAAGATGTCTAGCTAAGCAAATGCTAGTGAGGCCAAATGGCTAATTTGCCCCGAGGCCAGATTCAGTCTTGATGCATTGGAGCCACCTTGTGAGAGTAAGAACTTGATAGCACTGCATTTCCTTTGAGTTGTAAGTAGGGATTTTATCTCCAGTATCTGCAAGGAAAAATGAACCCAGAGAGCAAGGATGGGGAGCAAATGTTTCGACCGCAACCCTAGAATACAACCTGGAGTTGTGGCGATGGACCAAGAATAATATCCACAAAGTCATTTTAAATACTTATGACCACAATGTTTATTGAACCACTAAAAAAACATACTAAACACCCAGTGCATACAGTCACACAATGCTGAGACTAGGATATGTGATTAAAATAATATTACTTTATCTATGTTCATTTTTGTGCAGCTTTTTGGTTGTGTTATTATTTTTTCCATAAAAATCAGCGTAATGCTAGTGCACTAAAATACAGCATTGTTGCAATATCTGTTGAAAGGGAAAACATGTTCAATAAAAGCAGAAATGTTTGAACTATTTATTAAAACAAGATTGTGTTTATTAAAATTAAACTCTATTTAATTTCTATTGCTCCCCTTCCTTTTGCTTATATCACTGTTCGTTAACATGCCTTTGGGGTGCCAGTCTGGAGATTGTTGCTTTACACTGCACCTCCTCTCTTGTCAAAAATACAAAACAACTATCTTTCGTAGCTTGCTTCGGGATACAAACAAATTAGAAACAGACTGTACACTGTCTGTACATAGTGAAAACAGAAATATCAGGAGGATTGTTACTGAAAAACAATTAAATCAAATAATAATGGCCATTGAATTAGAAGTTCATAGTTAAAATACCTCGCTTTGCTCTTCCGATTAAATAACAGAATGGTGAATCAGCAGAAAAACAGATTCAATCATATAGTACACTAGCTAAATGCCAAAATGAACCTTGTATAGAAGTTGGTAATGCTTGGAACAAGATAATACAAGCCATTGGTAACACAATATCGTCATGTTTCTGAATCAATACAATTGTTTTCATCATAAAACAATCGCTTCAGCAGAAAAGTACAGCCAAGCTATCAACAATAGAAAGACATTGCCAAATTCTCATGCTTGTTGGCATTGTCTCTCTCTTTCCCTCACTCTTTTTTTTTCTTTTTCTGGGACAAGAATTATATATTATTCAACCATTGTACTGAAAGTTTCCTTTGATACGTCCACATTCAATGGGCTTATTATTAGCGGGTTTTTTTTTTTGTTTTTTTCAGCAGTAGCTATATAGACAAAATGGGTGTTAATTACACCAACAGAGGAATTTCTTTCATCTTGGTCAGGGATTCCAATTTCCAGGATGCAAACTGGCAGTGAGTTCAATTAAAAATGCAATTTTCTCTGTTCTCATCTACTGAGTCTATCTCTGCTTCTCAAATTCTTTGGAAACTCCTGCTTTCCTTGGGGAAGAATCAGAAAAAGATTTTTTTTTTTAAAAAAAGAAAGCTTCTAAGTTGCCAGAATTATTGACTTTCCAAAACCTCTGAATTATTTCTAACATGCCCGCAAATACTTACTTGCTCACCCGTGGTGAATCACACCTGTTCTCAGGTGCGAGTCTCATAGTCCTGTTGCTATGGTGATGCATTAACACAAATCTCATCCATAGACATTGAATTGGCATCATTCATTGGGGCAGAATGAAGGTAACATGTTAACAATAACTAGCAGCCTGGTTGGATATTTTAGGGCGCTATAAAACGTGCACAATCAAAGGGAAAATAGAACTGTCTAATCTTGATTAAACTGAGTCAGCAATGGAGGCAAATATGTCTGCAGGATCCAATCTAGGACCAGGAGTTCAGTTTTCTGAGCTTTAAGACTCATGCTAGAGCCCATCGTTAGGGAACGTCTCTTTACCAGAATGCAACCTGATCCCGGGAAACATATATTTGCCTTCATTCATGACCAATATTTTCAATGATAAAATTTTCTCTCATAAGAAAAATGATTTTGTGGATTTGTGGGTTTAAAGTGCATCATCATGGTTGCCATCTTGACTATACCTGGAGGCAGGGGTGGGCTGCTATCGGTTCTCCCTGGTTCTGGTGAACTGGTAGCTAATGTTATCATTTTTAATGACTGGTTCAGCGAACTGGCAAATCCCACCCCCACCCTGTCCCTGCCCACCACTCCCCGCTCCTCCCAGGAGTCTCCACACAGTCCATTTTGGATGCCAGGTAAATGCAGGGCCTGCACGGAGACTCAGGGAGGGCAAAAAATGGGCTTTCCAGAGGAATTGGAAGTTTCTGGCCTCCAGAGTGTTTCCGAACCCTGAGGAGGCCATTTTTGCCCTTCCAGAGGCTCGAGGAAAGCCTCTGGAGCCCGGGGAGATGAAAAATGGGCCTCCCAGAAGTTCTAGAAGGCCAAAAATGGGCCCATGTTCAGCCTCCAGAGGGCTGCTGGAACCCAGGGAGGCTGTTTCAACCCTCCCGGGGGTTAAAGGGAAAGGCTCCGGAGTCCAGGAAAGGCAAAAATGCCCCCCCGCCATGGTGCAGGCCAACTAGGCCACGCCCTCCATGGCCACACCCACCCAGCAACCAGGCAGAGAACCAGTTGCTAAAATTTTTGAAGCCACCCCTGTCTTGGAGGACATCCCTGCCCTCCTTTCTTAGTCCAAGTGTCAAGAAAATAGGTGGCTATTTTGCTCATCCTGCCTATGTCTTCTTATACATGTGTTTCACTGATAACACAACTAAGTAACTTTGTCTGATCTGGAAAGCTAGACAGGATCAGCTCTTGTTAGGATCTGGCTGAGGGTCCATCTGGGACTTCCATGGCTAAAGCAGGAAGTTGAAAAAAAAATTTCAGAAGGCCATGACAAATTGTTTCCAAGTCATGCCAAGAAAGCAGCGTAATTGTGGCTGTTTGTCAAACTTGCCTCAATGTCAACTTTATCGCATGGCTTTGATACCAGCTGAGACTTGTAGGCTTAATTATGCATGTGTGATAATTATATATTTGAATATAATTACATAGCTTCTATATACAATCACACACACACACACACACACACACACACAAACACACACAAGACACAAGTTCCTCCTCCTGGAATATCATATTATCAAGTTTGCTTGCATTTTTCTTCAACCTCCTTTCTCCAGGAGGGGAGAGGATTTTAAAGTAACACTATGCATTGTACTTCCATCATTAAAAATATCCTTTGCTTCCCCCTATCCTTAGTAAATGCAAAATTGTTCATATATTGATAATTTTTAAGTCATTAGTGAACATCACATGAATGCCATTTCTATAGCAAAATAACCCACTTATTGGTACCCCAATCCTATACCTCTCCATTGAGTAGTGGGTCATGCATTCATGTTCAGTTTATGAGACTGTGGCCTTGGTTAATTAACAAAGTACAATCAGAGCTGTTCATAAGTTTGTTAGGAGTCTCTTTAATTGGCAATTTAGCCTTTGAGAACTTCGGTCTTAAAATCAGTGCAATTGTCTCATTAGATTGAAAATAGTATGGGATCAGAACACTTCTGTACTGCCAAGGGACACATTCTTTTAACTGCTACTTACTCCATTTAGAAGCTAAATAAGAAAAATCTTTGATATAAATAAGAGCAAGCTAGGTGAGTATTTTATTAACTCTATCAAAGGAATTCAAACTTTATTTGGAAGGTTTTGACATTAGATTTTATTCACTGAATTTTGAAACGGGGAATGAATTTTACCTGCTATGAAGAGACACCTATGGATTTCACACATATATGTCTGATGTTGTGTTACAAACACAAAGATGAGTACGGGCCCTTATTTGATACAATTTCAGTTTTGAAGTAATTTCCCAACTTTTGTGGTAATTTCCCACAAATTTTAATTCCTTCATGACAACAATTCACGTGGCCAAATACCATTTGGAAATACTGTATTTAGCTGCCATTTAGCTTACCTTGAGTGCTTTTCTTATCTTCTGCTCATTTCCCTTGACTGTTAGTTGGCCAGATTCTTATAGAGCGAATATAGAATCACAGAATTGTAAGAGACCTTCTAGATCTTCTAGTCCAATCCCCTGCTTAGGCAGGAAACACTATACCATTTCAGACAAATGGTTATCCAATCTCTTCTTTAAAACATCTAGTGTTAGAGCATTCACAACTTCTGGAGGAAGGTTTTACCATTGATAAATTGTTCTAACTGTCATGAAATTTCTCCTAGGTTGCTTCTCTTCTTGATTAGTTTCCACCCATTGCTTCTTGTCCTGCCTTCAGGTACTTTGGAGAATAGCTTGACTCCCTCTTCTTTGTGGCAACCCCTGAGATATTGGAACATTGCTGTCATGTCACCCCCGAGTCCTTCTTTTCATTAAACTAGACATACCCAATTCCAGCAAATGTTCTTTATATGTTTTAGCCTCCAGTCCCCTCATCATCTTTGTTGCTCTTCTCTGCACTCTTTCTAGAGTCTCAGCATCTTTTTTACATTGTGGTGACCAAAACTGGATCCAGTATTCCAAGTGTGGCATTACCAAGGCATTATAAAGTGATATTAACACTTAACATGACCTTGATTCTATTTCTCTGTTTTTTGCACATGGAGAGAAGTACGCAGTAGGGTACCCCAAGGCTCTCTTTTAGGCCCAGAAACTTAGAACTGTGTTAGTTTTTTTTTGGCAGCTGCAGCATACTGCTGGCTCATATTTAAATGTCTGTCCACTAGGACTCCAAGATCCCTCTCACATTTATTACGATTGAGTGAGGTGCCATATATACTGTACATGTGCATTTTGTTTTTCTTGCCTAAATATAGAACCTTACTTTTTTCACCGTTGAATTTCATTTTGTTAGATAGCACCCAATGTTCAAGTCTGTCAAGAACCTTCTGTTAATCTTCTTAAGCCTATCTTCTGGAATGTTGGCTATTCCTGCTAGCTTAGTGTCGTCTGCAAATTTGATGAGTTCCCCATCTATCCCCTCATCATTGATGAAGATGTTGAAGAATCCTGGGCCTAAAACAGAGACTTGGGGTACCTCACTGCATACTTCTCTCCATGTAGATGCAGTTCCATTGAGGCCTACATGTTGAGTGTAGTTGGTCAGCCAGTTAGGAATCCATCTGGTAGTGATGCTGTCTAATGTTAAGAATTTAAGCTTGCAATAAATCTTTATACTCATTTGAACTACTGAAATCTGCTGATTTCTCAGGCACTAGAGATACATCTTGTTACAGACATCTTAAGTATTCCAGGGTGGAGTACTTGAATGGCCTATAAGCTTTCAACTATTTTAGCTCAACATAAAATGGCAACATTTCAAGTGCTCTGATTAAAGGTAGTCCTCAACTTTTGATCATTCTTTTACTGTCCATTCAAAGTTACAAAAGCATTGAAAAAAAGGTTTACAATGAGCCCTCACACTTATGACTGACACAGCATCCCCATAGCCATGTACTCAAAAGTCGGACACTTGGCAATGGGCATGTATTTACAGTGGCTGCCTCATCCTGGGTCACATGACTACCATCTGCCTGGGTCACATGACTGCCATCTTTCTAGCTGGTTTCCAATGAGCGAGTCAATGGAGAAGCTGGAGTCACTTAACAACCATGAGATCATCACCATTGTCTTTTAATGACCCCCATAATGCCTTGTGTGGTAGAGTCTGGGCAACTGAATGGATCTGAGTGTTTACTGGCTGGATGCCCTTCCTGTTGCCAATGCAGAGTTATATTCAGCAGATAAATTCTCATCACGCCCAAAGAGAGAAATATCTGCCTCTACCTAGAATCAAATTCACAGCCTCCTGATCGTGAGGTGAAAGCTCAACCTCTAGGCCACCGCATCACTCACTTAACAACCATGTGATGCACTTAACAATTGCAGTGATTTGTTAAATAACTTTAAAACATAAGGATTGCACAATTAATTGGGGAAAATCCAAAGAAATGAGTAGTTATGAACATGGCATCTAGCCTGAATGCTACATACAAATAATGGCAAAAGGGGTTGTAAAATCAGGTATGTCTTGTTGAACAATCACCTTGCTTAGCAACAGAAATTATGTACCAGGATTTCAGCAGTTGCCCTAATTAAATCATGAGATTTGAGCCAAACTTTAAAAACTTCAAATTATTTATTAGGAGCAAACATGTCGGCATGACCTGTATGAAGCCGATTCTGAGACATAAAATTCACTATTAATTACCCTGTTTCCCCCACCCCCCACCCCTCTGGGCGTATCATAATTCATATTCTCCAACAAAATACATCCATAACTGAGAGTCATCAATCATGCTCTCCAATTAAGGATTTTCACAGCAGAAATTCAGGTAGCTTAGTTACAATCTTTGCAAGATAAGAATGGAATGCACTTTTTTGGTTTTAAACTGCTGCACTGTTCCTTCAGATCCCACCCTGTTCATGGCAACTCTTAAAACAGGCATAGAAATGTTTTATGAGTTGACATTCTGGTCCCAATTGAGGTAATAAGTCAATACATAATCTGTATTATCTGAAGTCATATTTAAGTAAGAAGCGGCAGAGTCACAACCTCATTGGCTATACTGAGTTTGAGCCCATCATCTTTTTTTTAAAGATACTTCAGGGAACAGAGTGAGAAAATCCGGGGGGAGGGGGGAGTAGCCAAAATAATTACCGTAGACTACAATTTTGGGGATTGGTAGAAAAAAATGGAATTTTGATTGCCAATTGCAGAGCTTTCACAAAATGGCTGAGCGGAGTCACTTGCCAAAAGACAAACAGATGAGTTAATTTTACTTTTTAGTCGCTCAATTTGCTCTTTACTAGCCTAATTTACATTTATTTTCTCCCTTTGGGCAGTTAAGTCTATCTGTCAGCACAGAACTAAATACTAGCTGCGTTCATTGTTTCTTTTCCTAAGAATATAGATAGGACATATATGGGAACTAAATACAACTAAAAAATAAAAGTAATGCCAGTGATAGGGCCTGTTTTTTTTTTTTCTGAATTAAAAGTATCCAAACTCTAAAAATCAGAAGAAACAAAAAAACGGGTAGTTACCCAGAAGGCAACTGAAGGTGATCATGGAACTCATGTTGGTAACCACAATAGTGAAGAAAACTAAAGTAGAGGTACAAGTATCATTTCAAGATAAGCAAGAGGTATAGTGTCACCATTTGCACAAGTTTTCTTATAGACATTTCAATCAAGGAACCACTAAGATCACTCCTACCAGCACTACTACTAGGACAAACTACTAATAAAAATAATGAGAGCAAACACCATTCTCTATCAGCACTGATGGTGTTACCTGGTTGAATAATGAAATGTCTGCAAGAAAACAACCAACCTCATACAGTACCAAGGATGCCACAGTTCAACCCTAATCTACTTATTCTATTAATCATTTAAATGCAATGTGGGCATATAATTTAAGATATTCTTTTTCTTGGTAGACCATTCATAATACTACCCTTTGCAAATACCCCAAACCATCAGCCTAAGACGAATATCTCTGGCAACTCGAGAGCAGTAACTATAGGCAAGTTCTAAATGGGTTCATTGTCCCTCCCATCCCCCAGACATCCATCTGCTTCTGTGTGTTTGAGACTGAGGGACAGTCTACCTACTGTACCATGTGAACTGTGAAATGAGGCCATCATTTGCTCCTTGATGGGTCTATCTTCAACAGTCCCAGAATACAGAGGGCAATTCATCACTGTCAAGATTTGTTTAAAGGATAAACAATTCCTTTCCTTACTCTTTCAGTCTCTTGCCTCTGATGACTCTGATCATGGCATCCAGCACACAAATGAGCTGCCTTATGGGGACAAGGAACTTTTAGTATCTATGCTGGAAAGCTGGCATTAACTTACAAAATCCAGATTGCACCATCAAGTGTGCCACAAGAGTAATGCCTCATTAAAGCGATCAGAAGCAGCCGTCCTCTCTTTCTTACAGTCAGCAAATACCTTGTTTACCCACAATTAGTAACTAACCACATCTGCCCAAACTCTAACAAAGCAGAGTAGTTTTCTTAATTAAACATGGTTCTCCAATACCCAGGGCACCTTAACTTATGCAATCAAAAAAGAGGAAAATGGTTCCCCAGCTGCCTTTCTTGTACAAACTTTCTAGAGAATGGCAACATGATGGCTGGCACAGCTAATGAGATAGGGTAGTGGATACTCAACAAAAAGGAGTAGCTAACTACATTAAAAATGTATGGATATAAAACACATGTACACAGCCATAAAATATACATTTATATGAGAACCTTTGACTTCAATTTTAAGGATCCAATAGGAACAAAAACCAGGTTGCCAAGAAGGAGAGAAGGAATTATTACTTCCCAACCCTGTATATCAGTTTTTATCAAGTTTGGCTACCTCGACATGTGTGAACTTCAACGACCAGAATTCCCAAGCCAGCATGCAGACTAGGGAATTCTGGGAGTTGAAGTTCATACTTTTTAAGGTTGTCAAGTTTGGAAAACACTGTTCTAGAGCCAACCTTGAGCTACAGATATTCTGTTCTATTGGTACTGTTCTAGACCAATAGCAAATGATGGGCTTTAGACAGGAAATTACATTTCCATTTTTCTTTTCCTCATTCCTAGCACCTACTCTTCAGAAACAAGAACTGGGGCCGTTAGATATTTGGGAAGTTACCAAAATAGCAAAAGCAATAGCACTTAGACTTATATATCACTTTACAGTGCTTTACAGCCCTCTCTAAGTGGTTTACAGAGTCAGCCTATTGCCCCCAACAATTTGGATCCTCATTTTACCGACTTCAGAAAGATGGAAGGCTGAGTCAACTTTGAGCCTGGTGAGATTCAAAATGCCAAATTACAGGCAGCCATCAGCAGCAAAAGTAGCCGGCAGTACTGCACTCTAACCACTGTGCCACCATGGCTCAGGAATTCCAGGCAGGGATTATAAACCTCACCCAATGAAAACATTAATTTAGTGAAAGAAAGTGGGAAATTCAGTAATGAACGCCATTTTTATCAGTCCTGGAAAAAAATAATTTTCTACTACACACTTTGGCTATTAAAGCATAATCTAAATGTAACTCTTTTAAGGTGTTCTGAATAGTAGGAAACCTAATTTTCTCAAGCTCCAAAGGGGTTATTTCTTTCTCTGAACATTGCCTGCAAAAGGATGAAATGAAACTGCAGCTAAGCGAAACCACATCCATGAAAAGCTGAAACATGATTTGTCTAGAGATCAACTTAGACTTTTAGGGCACCCTCATCATCGAAGTTTAGAATTCAGATAATTTATATTTCCACTGGGAATGTTGAAAGCCCATTACACACACATTCCCCAATGTCCTGAGTATGAGAAACACATTACAAAGAGGACATTTTGTACATCCATTTTTCAAAAGGAAGGAAACACAAATTAGCACAGCTGTTTCAACCTAGAATGTTAGTAGTTGGTTAATCTTAAATGCAAACAAAGCAGAAAAGCATCATAAAAATAATGAGGTGGACATGTACAAACTTCCATGTAACACAAAAAAATGTTAAATAGCAATAGCACTTAGACTTATATACCACTTCATAATGCTTTACATCCCTTTCTAAGCAGTTTACAGAGTCAGCATATTGTCCCCAACAATCTGGGTCCTCATTTTACTGACCTTGGAAGGATGGAAGGCTGAATCAACCTTGAGCTGGTCAGGATCAAACTCCTGGCAATGGGCAGAGTTAGCCTACATTACTGTATTCTAACCACTGTACCACCATGTTCTTATATTTATTTATACACACATAATACAAATTGAAGAGTATGAAAATGGGACTCAGTGTTAACTATCTGAGCAGCTTCTCTTATCTTAATGCCTTCAACCCTCTATGTCTCTTGGGAGCTGCCTCCTACATTCTTCTGCATCTTCAAATAGATTCCATATTAGACAAAACTGAGTGATAGTTCAGGACAATGACACATGGAGCCCATAAATGAACAGACACACAGCCAATAGTGATTTCAGGTAAGAAGACAGTGTGTTGGCTTACCTTTGAGTTCACCACTTCCAAAGAGATATTATGAGGAGAAGCACTTGGCACTGAAATGCAAAAGGATGGGGGAGAAAAATGGATGAAAGTGAAAAAGCTGTAATTAGAGTAATAAAATATAATGATAATTCTTTCCCCTCTTCCCAAAGTTCCATCTATATCACATTTCCTCACTTTAATAATGAGAAAGCAATTGAGATAATATTTCCAGCTGGCACCTCAAAACTTCCCTGCTGAGGTGAAAACTAAACACATCTGCACAATTTCCTCCCATTTCCAATAGTCTTTAGACACATTATTCAAAATTTAGCTTTCTGTAACTCAATTTTCTGATGTATAAGTTGGCACAGCAATGTTAATAGAACCCTGTACTGTACTGCTTTTTTTCTATGCTGCTTTTTCCCCTTCTAGAATTACTTGATAGTGAGATGGGTGGCATATAAATTTACTAAAATAATAAATAGAAAATGCTTTGTTTATTGAAGCTCATATGTCTATGAAGATTCTCACTCATCCAAGTCATGGTTGTCCTAAAGGTGTTTTTCAAAAAGCAACTGGACTGCCTTATGTCTTGAAAACATTTTGCTTCTCATCCAAGAAGCTTCTTCAGTTCTGATTGAATTCAGTTGTTCCCCACCATTCAGTCAGAACTGAAGAAGCTTCTTGGATGTGAAGCAAAAGGTTTTCAAGAAAAAGTCCATTTGCCTTTTAGCCTTTTGAGATCTCTGGGTCTCCTACTAAAATGTACTTGAGTAATTTTGGCTTTGAAAATTAGGTTGGAGATACAGGGATTTTGTTAATGGAGATTAGTTCTTGCCTCTAGAGTGGACAATGCTGGGCAATCACCATGAGTCCCAGGTCTCTTTTAAAAAAAGATCTGAACTCTAACTGTAAACATCTATCTAAGTCAACTATTGTAGGTCTTCCACAATGGCTCTGCAGTTCTGACTTAGCAGTGCTCCAAAGTGATACTATGTTAGACATCCTACATGTTAATTGGACTCATCCCAGTAGACCACCCTCTTACTTTGAATTGGGCTTGTTGTTGTTGTGCACTATATCTTTGTGGCTCTGTGGGGGAGAGGGGTACAATACTGCCTTGACCAAATGGTTAACCCTTTGTCAATGTTGGCAGTAATCTTCATTTGGTCCCAGTGCTTAGAGACAGCATGTAGACTGCCCAGCAGATGCCTACCATGTTAGTCTTTAGGTGCCAGATCCAAACAATGTAATATACCAAACCTTTTTTATTGATGTTTTAATGGTACTATTGTTGGTTATAGGTGATTATTATTCTCACCACCTTTGACTGTTTCATCGTTTCTTTTTTGCTGATGCTTCTTGATTTCTTTGTTTCGATTATTTCGTTTGAAGTTTTGATTGCTGTTAATTAGTGTTTTGGAAATTTATACCTCCACTGAAAATAAGATTAGCAATCTGCATGGAGATTCTTCCAGGAAAGAGATGCCAAATACCAGCTTTTATAAATCAGCAGAGTACATAATTCCACTAAATAAGTAAGTCTGGAAAGAATTTGACCCTCTATCCATATCGGTCAACATAATTTCTGACCTGCTGAAACTGAAGAGTCATTTTTGTTTTGCTCTAAGAAAAAAAAATTGGACAATCACTGTGCACTGAAGACTTACAGGGTATTAAGGTCCACAATGAGCAAGGTCAGGGGTGGAATGTTTGTTTTTTCATTCCTTGGCTTGAGAGAAGCTCTTCCTCTGAAGCTCATTTTAGGACATCAGTAAACTTTTTCATATATTCAGTCTCATCAACAGCATAAAAACCACACTATTACTGTAGCACCCTGAATTATGATCAAAGGATGTTCTGGGAACTGCAAAAACCTGAGGGCTTCACATAGTCCTAAAATGCCTCTGTGTCAACTCGTAAAACATTCCTATGCCTATTTTAGTAGTTGCCATTAAAAAAAAAAAGGGGGGGGGGTCTGGAAGAGCAGTGCAGCAGTTTGGATGCAAAAGTACATTCCAACTCTTTTCTTGAAAAGATTGTGACTAAACTGCCAGAGTTTTTGCCCACGAATATATTTAATTGGAGAATGTGAATGATGATACCCAGCCCATGAACTTGCTTAATTGGAGAATCTGATTTATGAGACACCCAGGAGGGAGGGGAGAAACAGGATCACAGGTGACTGCAAATTAAGTATACCAGAGTTGGCTTCATAAGGGTCATGCCAGTATGTTGCCTCTAATAAATCCTTTGAAGCTTTTTGAAGTTTGGCTGGAGACTTATGATTTAATTAGGGTGATTGCTGGAATCCTGACACTGTGCTCTTGAGGAATTGCCACATGTTCCATAACCTAGTTTTGATAGACTCCATTTGATTGGAAAATCATGTAGATTTTATCACTAAGTAAGCTAATGACCTGGCTTGGAAAAAGGTACCATCCTATTTTCTCACAATCTTGCTATCCTCTTGATTGATCACTGGCTCTTATTATTGCACACTGTGCATGAAATCTCCAAATGGATGAGCACAATGTCAAAGCCACTGAGTGCCAGTTGTAGGGGAAAGTATTTTATTTCATAGAATAAAGTATTTCTTAGAGCACATATAATTCTTTCTGTTTGCAACTTTTCACTAAGAAGAAGTAAAGCTGTTTTTGCTTTCTAATGACTTTTTCCTTACATGGGAATTAACCATCCCTCACAGTGAAGAAGGAACCAGAGTCCATGAAGTCCAAGTGTGAGCTTTTACCCTGAATCATATTGCCTGCTCTTCTCCTCCTCAGTAATCTGATACACAATAATGTTGTTCAAGTATAAAATGAGAAGGGGTTTATTGTTAGAACTTAACGTAAGGCATAGATCTGTTTTGTCAAATTTCTCTCATCACCCAACTCTCACTGCAAAAGCTGGTCAATACATTTGCATCTTAAATATACCCATTTGATGCCTGGAACAAATTGAAGGAAGTATTTAAATTCCAGAGGTCTTTTTCCTCAAATGGTCAGTTAAGTGGGGCACAGGAGGGGAGAATAGAGTAGAGTGGAGTGGAGTGGAGTGGAGTGGAGTGGAATGGAATGGAATGGAATGGAATAGAATAGAATAGAATAGAATAGAATAGAATAGAATAGAATAGA
>NW_020769310.1:3776864-3806196 GCF_900518735.1 Pseudonaja textilis | reverse complement strand
GAATAGAATAGAATAGAATAGAATAGAATAGAATAGAATAGAATAGAATAGAATAGAATTCTTTATTGGCCAAGTCTGATTGGATACACAAGGAATTTGTCCTTGGTGCATAAATCTCAGTGTACATAAAAGATATGTGATAAAACATGATCATAGTAATCATAAATACATTCATCATGAATCATAATATACAATGCTCTATAAGGCTTACTTGGATTCCAGATGGACAATAAATAGTCCGCTATCTCAATCTCTGGGCTAGAAGTCATATGACGTTTTGTAGTGCAGAGCCACACAGTATTCCTTATTCCTTGATTCTGTGCCTCTGTTTACACAAGGATTGTATTAGCTTTTTTGGCTGCTGCTGCACACTGCTTATTCATGTTTAAGTGATCATCCACCAGGACTCCAAAGTCCCTCTCACAGTTACTATTTTTGAGCCAGGTTTCACCTAATCTGTACTTGTAACTTTGGTTTTTCCTACCTAGGTGTAGAACCTTGCTTTTCTCTACCTTAAATTTCATATTGTTCGATTGTTCAATTCTGTTAAGATCTTTTTGGATCCTGAGCTTGTCTTCTGGAATATTGGCTATTCCTGCCAGCTTAGTGACTTCTTCACATTTAATGAATTCCCCTTCTATTTCCTCATCTAAGTCATAAGTGTTGTTCTTGGTTCCCAGTGCCTTACACAATTTGACTCAAGGTAAGGGGATTGGAAAATGAAAGTTTCACCTTTCCAGCAGATATTTTACAGTAATTTATTTCTTTTGCTTTCTGGGGCAATGGTTCTGCTTTGGTTCTATTTACTTTTAGTGATTGTTTTATTGTAGAATATACTCTGTAAAATTCCTTTTAATTCAGTATGAAAATAGGCCCATTCATTTGTTTCTGACATATATCAATTATTGTATTCAAGCAGCTGTCAAGGTGTCATACAATAAAGACACTGCTTAAGCATAAAGAAAACGTTTAAGTAATTAAAATGGGAGGACAATTTTTCAAAATTTATCCGGAGGGAAAAGGTATTTACTTGGGCTAATTAGCTCCTCAGAATTTCATGGGAACCATGGAAAACAAGTGAAGTGATTGACTGTTGAAGAGACAATTGTACAATTAAAGACATAATTATCATACATACCTTTGGCATATATGTTTCAATAAATAAACACAAGAAAATTAAAAAAAATATTCATCTGAATATCACCAAAGTCCACTTTTCCTTTGGAATAAATTTCAAGAGCAAATTCTCTTTTAGGAAATCGAATAAAAATGGTAGAAAAATATGGAAAATGGTGATGTTATACTCTGAGTGAAATACCTAATTCAGGTAATGGAAACTTCTTTTAAAAACCAGACACAAAATTAGGTAAAGCACTATATTGCAGTGGAAAAAACTGAGCATTAATATTAAAGCAGAATAATAGAGTTGTAAAGGACCTTGGAGGTCTAAGCCCCCTGCTTAGGCAGGAGAACCTATACCATTTCAGACAAATGGTTGTCTCTTCAATCTCTTCTTAAAAGCCTCCAGTGTTGGAACATCCACAACTTCTAGAGGCAAGCCATTCCACTGGTCAATTGTTCTATCTGTCAGGAAATTTCTCCTGAGTTCTAGGTTGCTTCTCTCCTTGATTAGTTTCCATCTATAGCTTCTTCTAAAAGATGTTAGAGAAAAGGAGGTTTATCCAGATATTACTCTCTGGGAAAGGCAGTCCAAACTGATGAATAATTGAAGAATTATCCTCCAGCATATGAGAGTCTCTTGTGAAACC
The DNA here is from genome assembly GCF_900518735.1 of Pseudonaja textilis. The sequence goes on along the minus strand of NW_020769310.1, from coordinate 3,804,427 downwards.
TAAAAGCACATCCAGAGGATCACCTCTCTCAAATCATAACGTTTAATTCACTGGCTGAAGATCTTGTAACTTTAACCGATTTAAATTAGTTACTTAACTCATTTGCCTGCAGATAAGGTTACTACCTTGATCTAAGAGCTATAAGATACTAAGCACTTGGCATCAGCAGATATCCATTGATTGGAAAGTAAAATCCAGGGATAATGGAACAGCCTCTAAGTTACAAGTAATGAATTGTATCTGGCTAGGCTCATAAAAAAAAGTCAGAGAGGTCCATGTAGAATTGCTGAATATTAACAAGGGAGAAGCTTTACAAGTTTGCTTTTCTCCCTAAAAACTCATTCCCAGTAATTAAACATTCTACTTACAAACCAAGAACTTTAGCATTGAGCTAGAGCCCCAGGAAATAAGTAGAAATTTTCTTTTAAGGAAAAGTACTGAAGTCACGGAAACAGAACAAGTAAACCATAAAGTTTGAATATCCTTTAAGGAGGTCTGACATGACAACTGCATCCAGGACTCTTGATTTCTAAATTTGGGCTTGTTACCTTTTTTCAACACCTGGTTTACTCTACACAACAGCATGCCCACCAAAAGAGAGAGGAAAGCAAAGTTAAAACTTTTGAAGTTTCACATGGGTTTCTTTGGCGAGATCTGATAATATTTTCTTTCTCCCTATGCAAGATCTTCTAATATCTCACATAAAATTGTCAAAATCTCATGAAGTTTCTGCATTCTAAAAATATTTTAATGAGGCTGTCTCTTTAAGCACTTAAAAGTCCAAATCATTACTTAATGGCTGACCCATGCTCTAGTAAATTATTGTGAACTTATGAACAAAGACCTTTAAATTTATTTATTCTCAAATAAGCACATCACAGAGCAACAATGTGTGGCATTGATTACAATGTGGTATTTTTTTAAAAAAAAGTAGTTACGTTATAACATGCTGGCTAGTAATCTTTAGTTACTTGATTAAATCCATCCACATTCTTCAGGAATTATCTAATGGGAGAGGTTACAAAATAAAATAAAAAAAACTTGCAAGAACTGTTTAGGGCAAAATTAATATGGAAATTGACAGTAGGAGTTTAGGGGACCTGAAAAACTGATCATGTTAAATGTGATCATGTTAAATGTGTACAGCTATCATATGCAATTTGCTCAGTTAATATTTTTCTTGATTGAATTAATTTATAAAGTCTGGTTTCACAGTTCCTGGAACTTGTAATGCAACTGTAATTTCTGTTTATTTGATCTTGAGTTTGTTGTCTTATTCCTTCTTACTGATATTTGAAATTAATGTTTGAAAAAAACCCTCAGTTATGTACCTCTACACTGTGTAACAAAATTTCTTCAGAAAAGAAGAAACAGCCTACTATATGAAATGACTGGAAACTCATAATATATACCAAATTGGTAACTTATACTTGTCTTTTTATATTAAGGCTTACATTTGAGATGAAGAAACTTCTTGGATGAGAAAGTAAATGTCTTTAAAAAAAAAAAACAATCCAAGAAAGTCCAGTTGCCTCTTGAAAAAAGCACCTTTGGAACAACCATGACCTGGATGACTGAGAATCTCCATAGATATTGAAATCCTAGAATTTAACTAGACATCAAGTAAAATAGTCAATGCAGAGTAGTTTTATGATACTGGTCTAGGAGGAAGAAGAACCAGGTTCTATCTTTCTTCAAAGATGGATGACATGGAGCCACTTACTCCTTCTCAGCTCAACCTACATTAAAAGATTGCAGCTATGAAATTGATACAACAACCTGGAACTTGTCTTGTGTGGACAAGCCATTCCCTTATCTTGGTATTGTGTGTTTTGTTTTCCACAAACAAATTTAAAGTTTTCTACTCTCTATTACCAATCCTTTGATTTCCAGTTGGGTAAAGTAAACCATAATCCGGAGGCTCATTAGAGGCACTCAGCTGTATGTGTGAATGAATATATGGGAAAAATCAAATATTGAAAATAATGGAGCCACATAACCTTGGAAAGGTAATACAAACTTGGTTTGTTTCTACCATACTCTCTACCTCATCTGTCTATTCATTAACATATATTCTGGGATTCTTGTCTGGTAGTGAACCCGCCCCCCCCCCATCAACTGATGATAGATAGATGATAGATAGATAGATAGATAGATAGATAGATAGATAGATAGATAGATAGATAGACAGACAGACAGACAGACAGATAGATGATAGACAGACAGATGGATGGATAAACACTGATTTCATTCATCAATATTCTTATGTCTATATAGGATATCCTAAATTTATCTACCAAAATCCCAGTTCCATAAATCTTTCTCTTTCTTTTTCTCTTCAATGTAAACTTAACAATGTTCAAAATATAACTAGAGAATAAGTGAACAACTAATCTATGTCATTTTAGGAGGCTAATCTACAAAGTGTTTGATGATGTTTTAATTGCCAACACACTAATATATGATGAACACAGAGAGTAAGGAGAACTAAACAGCTATATTTTTAACTATGAGAATCCAGTTTGAAGATCTCATTGGAAGGCAGTCTGAGTGGATCAGCAAACCCAATTCATTCTCTGAACCAGTCACTGATTTAGAAGAGTACAAGTCCAGATATTTTGTTAAATGCAACTGAGTTTCCAAACCAGCTGACACTTGTTTCAAACTACATTAATCAGATCTGATTGATTGTACATCCTAATGCTTCATTACTCTAACTTACCATCTGAAAGGGTCTTAACTGTCAGGCCTTCAGTCGATACTCCTGGGCCATAATGATTGTAAGCCAGAAAGCGGAGAGTGTATTCTGTGAATATCTTCAGACCTTCCAGTTTGTAGGATAGACCATTAACTTCTACAGTCTGGATGCAGAAAAGAACAAACAAAAAAAGCCCATTAAAATATGACAGCACAAATACTATCTAGATCAGAAGTTGCCAACTAGTAGGCCGCTGCCCACTGGTGGGCCGCGAGAAAATTTTGGTGGGCCACAAAGAAATCTCACCCCCAGAACACGCCCCCCCAAAGCAACTAATCCAAGCTGTGCAGAAACACATAACTGTGCTGCCCACATGGCCCGCAGGAACCCTCCCCACCCACTCACTCCTTACCCGGCAAACTTGCCTGCTAAATTGCTATTTTTCCTTTTTACACCCATCACCCCTGTTCTGCTGTGCCAGGAGGTTTAGATTAGCTAGGAAGCAGGAAATGGTTGGATTTCTTGCTTTCTAGCTAGTCTTTAGGTGTTCGGCTCTGCTTTTAAGCACAGCCGAATCTCCCTTGGGATTGAAGGTTCTATTATTCAGTGCAGACTCACGGCAAGCAAATTTTATGTGACAGACTCAGGTAGCTGATGGCAGATAGATAGATCACTGAATGATTCTGTGAGCAACTCAATCTGCCTGCCTGCTTTGCCTGATTTTGGGTAAAAGTTGCTCTTTTTTATAAAAAAAATCAATATTTACATACACGGTGGGTTGTGAGTTAATTTTGTGAGTTTGCTTGCTAGCAAATTTTATGTGACAGACTGAGCTAGCCAATGGCAGATAGATAGATGTCTGAATGAATCTGTGATTCTGTGAGCAACTCAATCTTCCTGCCTGCTTTACCTGATTTTGGGTAAAAAAAAGAAAATCAATATTTATATAAATATTTATAATATTTACATACAAGCCATGCCCAGCCAGTCACATGAACACCAAGCCACACCCACAAATTAGTCTATGCCCACAGAACTGGTTAGTGGTCCCTGGGATTTAAAATTATGAGTTTGGTGGTCCCTAAGGTCCAAAAGGTTAGTGACCCCTGATCTAGATGAGAACATTGTGATAGATCAAAGGTCTTCAAACTTGGCAAGTTTAAGGCTTGTGGACTTCAACTCTCAGAATTCCTGAGCTAACATGACTGAGAGTTGAAGTCCACAAATCTTAAACTTGCCAAGTTTGAAGACCCCTGTGATAAATAGATAGATAGATAGGGCGGGAGGGAGGGAGGGAGGGAGGGAGGGAGAGAGTGAAAGAATTGTATTTCATCTCACTATGTAAAAATTGACTGTGGAAGCATTATGGAGTTATTCATCCCTAGGTTTCCAGAAATTTGGTCCCTCATACCATTCAGATTCTAGAAGGGAACTTTGGAGTTTTTTAAAATTGTTTTTTCAGGATATATCCCTACACCTACTGTTTCTCAGGCTGGGATCATGTGATATCCCTGCAAGAAATGGTTGAGATTCAATTAAAATATATTATATTTATATTTAGTCTAACCTGTTTTAGGCCTATTGAATATAAAGGAGAACCTGTAATGTATGCACAAGTCAAACTCCACACTTTTTGAAAATGTACAGTGTGCTTTGCAACTGAAGAGACGTGCATAAAGATACATTATGCAGATTAAAAACATACCCAAATACGATTGTCTAAGGAAAAAGATATCTGTAAAATCTGTAAGTAGGAACAGGGGATTGAAAATTTAATGTATTAAAAAGTACACAAAAATGGGCAAAATGCTATTATACATATAATATTTTTTATATGTCGGAGGTCAAGATACATCCAAATTCTAAAGACTGCAGCTTAAGAAACAGCAGTGGTAGGAATGTGTCCCAAGTAAGGGAAATTATATTTTTATGTTGTTACAGTAAATACTTTTCCTGTAATGTATGATGGACCAAATACCCCCTACAAAATGTAGAATGGAATTTGTATTCACCTGGGAAAATTTGCCCAATAAAAGCCAGAGAATCCCCATCTCTAGCAAAGTAACTAGAGACACATTCCTGCTAAGGAATCTGTTTCTTCCTGTTTGAATAATGAAACACAGAAAGAGCAAGAATTACAAGTTAATGTGGTGGCACTCTCTTCTGCCAAATTTCTCTGATGTCACTAAGGGCCCACATTTTGATAATGCATAGCTTACATCAAAGAATCACAATTTCTCTCTTCGGGGGAATGGGGATGTTGATAAATCACACAAATTTAGAAAGGATCCCACCTTTCTGGGATTTATTCATTCCATTTTTATCATTTCAACTGCTGTAAATGCATTTGTTTCCTCACCTGTTCTTTCCCAGTTGGTCCTTCTGTGTAGTACAACTTGTACCCTTGCACGGGGCCATTTGCGTAGGCAGGTGGTTCCCATGTGATAAGAATTGAGGTAGGTGAGACAGAAACAGCCTGGAGGTTTTCTACTGGTCCAGGAACTTGCACTGTATTGGGAAAAGAATAAACAGGAACAGTTCAGATGTAAGGTTGAGTGACATGGTGGCCTAATGGTGAAGATGCTTGCCTCCCATTCAGAAGGCTAAGAGTTCAATCCTAGGTAGCAGCAGATATTTCTCTCCTAGGGCACACACAAAAAAATCTGCTGTGAACTCCACATGGTGTTAGGAAGGGCATCCAGCCAGTAAATTCTCAGGTCCATTCAGTTACCCCAACTCTACCCCAAATTAAGGGATTACAGGGTCATAAAAAGGGAGATATAAAGTTAGGATAGTATTACTTCAACTATTACTACTGGCCATATCAATTTCAATAGCATCTATGATGACTTCCAAGTTTTACTGTGAAATCTTGGACAACAGAATAAATACCATTTGGAGAAAGATAAATACTGCTCCCATCTTCCATAGCAAGGGGCAGGGAAGGAGGACCCAAGTGATTCAGAGCAATCAATCTGATATAAATACTATTCCATTTTACACAGAAAGACTTTAACAAGGATTTAAGCAAATTGGAATATGTTCAGAGTAAGGTAATGAGGATTATCAGGAGACTACAAATTAAACTTTGTGAAGAGCGATTGAAGGAACTGGGAGTATTTAGTCTTATTAGGAGAAGACTGACAAGGGACATTATAGCACATCGTGTATCTTGACTTCAGAATAGCATTTGCCAAAGTACCACAGGGCATTCTGATGAGCAACCTAATTAAATATAGGCTGAGGCTGCAAGATGGGTCTACCATTGACTTGAAAACTTTAAAAGTGCTTGTTCCTGATTGTATTGGAAAGAGGCATCAAATACTCTAGGTGCCACAAGATTCAGTCTCGGGATCTTTATATTTTCAATAATGACTTGAGAACCTTCTTGAAGAAGGATTCAGAAGTGTTGAAAAAGGTTCAAAGGTTCATCCTGTGAAGATGTATGGAGACCTCAATCTGAATCCTCTGAGGGAAAAATGGAAATTACTGGTATCCGAGAGCTTTATGAAGAGAGGACTTTAAGGTTGCAATAGCACTATTTACCCATCTGAAATTATATCATACAAAAACCTGTTCTCTACACTTTGAAAGGACCGGAAATGAAATAATGATTTATTATTATTATCATCATCAAAAGCCCGCAGCTTAAAAAGCTGACCAGGAAAAAATGATGCAAACAATATAATAAATAATAAATGAAGACAGCCAAATAAAAGCACCTGTACTTTATCGAGTACAACTGAGGAGACAGACTGCCTGCTGGTATTTGAGATCTCTTCATTATCTATGGACACACTCTGGAGACCATTTTTTTTTCCCTCAACCTCAGCAACTTTAAGATGTGCAGCAGGGGAATTCTGGGAGATGAAGTCCATATACTTTAAAGATGATGAGGCTGAGAAACACTGCTGTAAGACCCATTGGGCAAATTTCTATTGTGTAACATGCAGAAGCTGATTCTGTAACTGATCAGGGGAGAAAAAATTCACCTGGGTAGGCTGGACTATTTATTAAAAGGGGCAGAATAAATGTATTGCATACATCCCTACAAAATTTGTGGAATATACTTCATTGTTTTCTGCCCTGTGCCGCAAAAGTACGTATGTTTTTCTTAGGATAATTAATTGGCTTTGTAGTTGAAGAGCTGAGAGAAAGTTCAAAAATGGTTAGGCAGGTCCAAGATCATTAGATGTTTTACTGGCTGCAGACTCAGTTTCCCAGAAACTAAAATTATTAGGGACTAGATTTAACTTATTCAGCATCCAGAACTTCCTCCTTAAGAAGCACTTTGGTTTGATTGTAGCACATAAAGATAGCAATGAAAAAAAAAACATTTTGGAGAGAACCTATAACTCAGCAGTTTAACTAATGGAGTTTCCTTCCCAGCTAAATGAAACTTAGCAAAGACTATGAAAGAAACTAGGAAAGTTAAGCTTAACCAATGATTGAAAATCAGCAGCATGGACAAGTCTTCATCTGAGTTAAATTCACCTCAGTTACATGGAGGAATCAAGGTGCACTTTTAGATCTGAAACCTTGCCCTTGATCATTTTGATCTAAGGGGGCAGACTTAGAATATGAATCTTAACTGAGCTAATAAAGGAGAATATTTGTAGTTCAGAGAGGGGGCCCTTGGTGCTCTCTGAGTTTCCTTGTTTTCTTGCAGAAGTTTCATGACCCAAACTAGGTAACATCATTAGCACTGATGATGTGACATAGTTCAAGCAGTGGTGGGATTCAAATAATTTAACAACCGGTTCTCTGCCTTAATGATTTCTTCCAACAACCAGTTCACCAAACTGCTCAGAAAGTTAACAATCGGTTCTCCTAAACTGATGTGAACTGGCTGAATCTCACCACTGCCTAGTTGGCTAATGAAATGTCTGCAAAAAAAAAAAAAAAAAAGCAAGCGCAGAGAGCACCAAGGACTTCTCATAACTCAGCTGTATTTGATGGCAGCAGGCAGACAGCTGACTTGTTTAAGAGAAAAATTAAATTCATATTGTCTGAATTCCTGCAGCTGCTGAGGTGAGAACTTAGATAAAGATAAAATTTCTTTAAGAAGTTGTTTAAATGTATTAAGTGTGCATCTTTGAATGGTCAAAATTACCTTTTCCCCACCAAGTCCATATCTATGCAAAATGATACTGAACACTACTCAATATTCAGTTTACAGCTTGGCTAGACCATAATCATCTTCATGAATTTTGTGAACTTTTAGCTGAATTTTCAGACTGTGGAACTCAGATAAGCAGCCTGTAAATAAATGTGTATTTAAATAAATAAATACTATGGTCTCTTCCAAGTAGTAGGATCAGAAGTGATACCTCCACATCTGAACAGGATTACAGCAGATCAACTTCAGAGAAATCAAACCTGGTAACAGTCATATGCCAAACAGGAAAATAAAATAATAATCTTAAATTAAAAGAAGACAGGTTGTGATAGAATGGAGCAATTTCTTTAGTAGATACTTGTTTCAAAGTAGCATTCTCACAATGCATTTGGCAATAATGATGATCAGAATGTAAGAAGTTAAGTCATAATAAAGATGAATTGGAGGAATAGGGAATGTTAGGGGTTTAAACTTGTTGGCTATTGGCAGTAGCAATAGCGATAGCACTTAGACTTATATACTGCTTCACAGTGCTTTACAGCCCTCTCTAAATGGTTTTATTGCCCTATTGCCCTCAACAATCTGGGTCCTCATTTTACTGACCTTGGAAGAATGGAAGGCTGAGTCAACATTGAGCCAATGGGAATTGAACTGTCAAACTGCTAGCAGCAGAAGTAGCCTGCAATACTGCATTCTAATCACTGTGCCACCACAGCTCCAGTAGGCATCCATCAGGTGTAGTGAGTGTCAAAATCTACCCCTTACTTACTTGAGTATAATACTGTGATGGGGTTATAAAAGGGCAAAGAATTTGCACTGTGATTTTTGTGACACCCATTTTGTCATTATCAGAATTAGGCTTGGATGCCTGTGCTATAGTCTTGGCCAGTTCTAGTGGACAACCATTTAAATATGAGCCAACATATGTGTTGTGGTTGCCAAAAAAAGCCAATGCAGTCCTAGGCTGCATCAACGGGGGTATCAAGATCACATGAGGTATTAGTACCACTATATACTGCCTTGAGTGAGACCACACTTGGAATATTGTATTCAGTTCTGGTCACCATATATAAAAAAGATGTTCCGGTTCTAGAAAGAATGCAGAAAAGAGCAATAATGATGATTAGAGTCCGGAGGTCAAAACATATGTTAAATGGTTGCATGAACTGGGAATGTCTAATCTAACAAAGAGAAAGGTGATATGATAATAACCTTCCAATATTTGAGAGGCTTCACAAAGAATAGGAGGACAACCGGGGATGGCCTGCTGGAACTTTGCAGGGGCTTGGGAGAACCCATAAGTAAGATTCTGTGCAATTCGGAGAACCCCTAAATCCCACTCCTGGTTGGCCCCACCGACCCTGCCCCTCCCCTTCCAGGAATCCCCATGTGGCCCATTTTGGATGCAGGAAAGTACAAGGCCCACACAGAGGCTTGGGGAGGGTGTGAAACAGGCCTCCTGGAAGTTCGGGAAGGCTGGAAATGGGCCCATTTCCAGCTCCCAGAGAGCCTTCGGAGCCCGGGGAGGCCATTTTCTTCCTCCTGGAGGCTTCAGGAAAGCCTCCGGAGCCCGGGGAGGGAAAAAATGCCCCTCCCTCACCATGATTCAGGAGGTTGACTAGGCCACGCCCACCATGGCCATACCCACTCAGCAACCGGGCAGAGAACCCATTGCTAAAACTTTTGAAGCCCACCCTTGAGGACAACATATTCTCCAAAGCACTGTAGGGCAAATCCAGTAGTAATGGATGTAAAGTTACCAAGAAGAGATCCAGCCTAGAAGTGAGGAGAAATTTCCTGATAGTGATAACAATCAATTAAATGGCTTGCCTTCAGATGTTGTAAGCATTCCAATACTGGAGGTTTTTAAGAAGTCATTTGGACAGTCATTTGCCTGGAGTGGTATAGGGTCTCCCTGGGAAGGGTTGGACTAGAAGACCTCCAAGATCCCTCTCAACTCTTTTCTTTCTGTATTCAACATTTTGATCCTATTATTCTAATCACAGGAGCTTTTAAGGGCTATTTGTCGGGGCTTTGGTAAAAGGAGTTTGTTTAATGTTATTCCAGTGTGAGGACCTATTAATCTCCATTAATGCTTTGCTTTCCTGCATCCCTTTGAGGATGGGAGAAAATAAATCATAAACTAGATGGACAAAGAATAATAATAAAAGAAGTCACATCTTAATATCCAGCTATTAGTTTCAAATATCCATTTCGTGGGTACCATTGTTCAGCTTTTAAATGCAGAAATAGAAATTCAGAAATAGAAATTCACTTCAGCTTTTAAATGCAGAAGTAGAAGTTAATAGGAAGCTAACATAGTATGTCACTTAAAAAAAAAACCCCAAACCAAACAAATGGAGTTTAAAATGTGCTTCATATTATTTATTTATTTTCTATTTCATCTCTCAGACTTTCTATTTGCATTCTTTCTTGGTGTGGAAACACTTTCAATAAAATTACGTCTTCTTGCCATTAAGTCTCAGTTTACTGAATGTTAATGCTTAAGGCTATTTTCTTTTTTCTGTTTTCATTTCCTTTAAGTTCTCTTCAATTACTGAAAAATAAAATAGACACGAGACTGCTCTTATCAGCAGAACAATTGTCTTCTACATACAGTAACTAGATTATTATTTCATTTAGTGTCCTAGTTCTATAATCCCATTGTTCTATTAGAAAATATATTTATTGTCCTTCTGGTGCTGAGCAAATAATTTATTTTTCCTTTTATTCCTCTCAAACCTTTTAGTATATTAATCTATTAATGTAGTAAATGGTGCTGCATGAAACCATCTTAACTAGTTCAGCTGCTGCTTTGTATTTATTGATTTCTGCAATTTTACATTATCATTTTATAGTATCATTAACTGTCTTGGAATAATTCAGTTTTGAAGGATGGAATTTATTTTTTTCCAAAAAAGGAAAATAAATAAAGGCACATACAGTATGTATAATGATAGCCAGTTTGTACATTTTGATTTTTTATTACAAGTAAATTGTACAATAGCTTCATGTCTGGTTCCCATTCACAGATATAGACTATTAAATCCTATATAAATTAGTGACTTGTCTTAAAGAGTTAAGTCAAGTACATGTACAAATATACATATGCAAGGATGGTAAGATATGGTATTCTATACTGTAAAACAATCTTAAATAAAGGATTGATAGACAGATTGAAATCTCTAAATTAATGAAAGGCAATAGAGAGGCATGAGATGGCAGTGCCATCTTAAATTTATTTTAGCTGTGTTTACATTAGTTTGTAGTGTATTTTTTCCCCAAAAAAAGTTTGTACAAATATTTTCTGTATATTTTTCTTACTCTGGAAACTTTGTTCTGTATAAGTTTGCATATTTCCGCCAAGAAATCACCCTAAAACAATGCATTTTTGTGCAAGTGTCATTGTTTTCCAGTTTATTATGAAATATCTTTTTTTTTAATAAAAAAATTATTTGGGTTTTCACAAAACATAATACAAGTAAAATTTCTTTTTTTTTTTTTTTTGAGAATAGCATGGTCCCGGGTTATCACTTCTCCATACAGACACAAATTCAATTTCATATTCATCTTTGTGTTCTATTCCATATCTTAATACTATTTTAATATTTTCTCAATAATTTTTCCCTTCCCTTAGTTTTCTCAATCTTACTTTTAATTATCTCATTCCTTTCTAAATTCAAATATATATATATCTTTTTCTAAGTTTCAATACCTTTCTAGTCATCATATTTATACTTTTGTCCATCCTGTTTCAATTTCATATTTGCTTTTCTCATTAAACAAAATTTTTCCCTGTAGTTACTAATTGGAGTATGACACCTTTGTATCTTTTAATTTTTATCCATTCAACTCTTATTTAAACTTCAGTTTATGCCTTTACAATTATAACATTCAATGTAACACATAACTTCCAGTCGAATTCTGCTTGGTACATTCTTAAAATATGCACTAACTTCTTAAAGAGAGAATATGTATATAACAATAATAAATAAAATACATATTCTGTTCCAATTCAGCTCTAGCATTAGTGTAAGTTATAATCTTTGACATCTTTAACATTCCTTTGCAATAGGATATCATACTTCTAGGAACACTTATAATATTTCCATAATTTTTTCATGTTTCTTTCATATTCCTCTTCACTTAAATTTTTATAATGCATTTATAATAATTAAAATGTCCCCCTCCTTTCCTAATTTCATTCTCTCATTCTCTTTATTTCATGTATTTATTAAACATTCCATTACATTACAATGAGTATTTTGTCTATCATTTTAATCACACTTGTTTCATATTTTCAAAGTTCATTTCTATTTCTAATATAACAATACTATCTTATGTACCTTTGCAGAATCCCCCTTTCAATTAAGTTTTCACCCATTATCTCTGTGTCTTGTATGTTTTCCGTGTTTCTCTATGTCCTGGTTCTGTCCTTTATCATTTCTTTTCCTTTCCCTCTTCTCCTTCTCCTTCTCCCTTCCCTTTTTGACCCCTTCTCTCTCTAATTCTGATTCTCTCTTCTGTAATCCTCTCTTCTGTTTCTTCCTAATGTTATAATTACTTTTCAAACTATTCTTTTGGGGGGTTGTTTTTTCGGATCTTAATTTTTTCACTCTCTTTCCCCGCTTTCCTTTCTTTTCCCCACATAGAAATACTTGGTCGTTGAAGATGGCTTCTTCTTTGTCCCACCCTTCTTGTTCTACAGGCATTTCTTGTTGTTTCTCATAGTTCAGGATCTCCATTTCTAAAAATTGAAATACAAAGCCAAAAGAACCTCTTCCTTCTTGTGCATCTTCTTTCTGTTTTTTAAGTTCCATTCTCAATTCTTCCAAGAGTGATACCATCTGCTGTTTCTTCTTGCTTCTTTTTTCCACTTTCTCTTCCTGGGATTCTCTTATCTTGTTACAACGTATCAGTTAAAATGTATCTTTTAGGAATCTTGTTAAAGTTTCACTGTTAATTCCTTTCACTTCCAGGTGGTCTCCTCCCTTTTTCCAGATCTCAACCTTTTGTTTTTTCCTTCTTTTAAAAGTTTTTGAGAATCCAGAAATCTTTATTATCCCTTTGACATTTTATTTTCAGCTTAAATACCTGTTACTGTCAAAGTGGATTGTTGCTGATTTCTTGCTTAAATCTCTTAGTTGTTAATATAGGGGAGAAAAGAAAAAAAAACCAAATCCTTTCCCTTCCCTCTCTCATTCACAGCTTCAAAGTCTTCTTTGGGAACAATGTTGTTCTTTATAATTCAAATTCCAGGGTACCTTGTATTGTTGTTTTTCCAGTTCGACCTGGTCAGCCAAAAACTTTCTCTTCTTATCTTCCTCCTGCATATTCTTTTCTGGTCGAGTTCTTCTTTGTGGTGGCCATTTCTGACCACCACTGCAACCGCCTTTGGGAAAGGGAGTAATGGCCAGCTGGGGAGGAGAGATGTGGCTCTCCTCGACCCTGCTGGCAGTCTCCCTGCTTTTCACCACCTCTACGGGGTGGCTTAGCCCAAAAACCTGCCGGCTCGGGATGCTCCAGCGGCGAGCACAGATCAAAACCGCACAATTGCAGATTTTGGTCTGCCGCCGAAGAAGCTCAAACTGTGCAAGTGTCATTGTTTTCCAGTTTATTATGAAATTTCAAATGCAGGAGCAAGGTATAAACATGTGTACCAGCCAGCTCTTATGCTGCTGACTGCAAGATTTTTCCCACATGTGCTCCATCATCTGTATTCCCAGAATTTACTATATAGATCTATGGAAAGGAATTGGAAAATATAGGAGGGGGAGAGAGAGGAGGGTAGAGGATGATGGTCCTGCAGGATATTCCTGAATGGGACATCCATGTCAGGTACAAAAAATTGAAGCCACACATAGAATCCCAGTTAAGATTATTTATTGCTCCTGCCTAGAATCTACACAAATAGCAGTCAGCACTAAATTCTCACTAGATAACAGTCAACACAATTCAAGAGGGATTGGACTTAGATTGTTTGTGGAACGTAAGGAATCTAGGCTGATGACTTGCTTGACTCAGCCTTAGGCTCTGCCTGCTCTTTTCCTATATTCATTCTCCTTAAATGTCTCGCCAAGTTTCAAGATGGCCCTATAAGGAAAATAACAGGGCACATCAACATTGTACTGTATCTGAAGGGTTTCTTTAAGATCTGAGACAAGCTATTCTCCAATAATTCCTCTTTTCTGTTTTGTAGATGGATGAAGTCTTACGGTATCTTCCTCTTTATGTTACCTACTTATGTGGCCCTAATAATGAGAAACAGCAGTCTTTTTATTTACAGTCTTAAAAACACAGTTCACTTTGCTTTACGCCTCCTAATTTTCTGCAGAGGAAAAAAAAAAAAAATCCAGGGCAAGCTGTTTGTAAAGCTCTTCGCCTATCAACAAACCGGAGTGTGATTTGATTGTCTGTGATTTCTCTTCTTCGTCTTCTCTTGTCTTACTGCAGTTAACAACTTTAATTACATTTCTAGAAAATTTGCTTCTGGGCTATGTGGGGTGACGCAGCTTCAGAAAGCTAGGAGGCAATGTAATTATTAGCATAATGAAATCTCTGCTTTCCGGCTCTGAACAATTTTGGAAGACATGACAGCTATTTGTCAAAAAACAAAACAAAACAAAAAAAACCCTCAGCACATATACACTTTTACGGCTTTTGATCCATAAAGGTTGAAATCTCCATCTCACAAACAAAGGGATTCTATGTTTCATTAGGCTTTAAAATGTTCATCAGTAATTCCTACAGGCTGGACTAGATTAAGGGATTTTATTGACTTAAATTTGGTGGAAACCCCCAACCCCCAATCCATTATGTCCCAAAGGTGCTTTTTCAAGAGGCAACTGGACTTTCTGGGTTTGGGTTTTTTTTTTCCCCTTTCTGGAAAAGCTCAGGAGGATCTTCAGTCAACACAGCATATCTGCACACTCCAAACCCAAGAGTACAACTAAGGCAGAAGCTTGTCCAGCCCAAGGATAAAACACCCAAACACAAACTGAGCAACATAGTTTATGCAGTACAGTGCAGTGAGCCATGTGCAGAGCTGTACATTGGGGAAACAAAACAAACACTTCATAAATGCATGGCACAACAAAGGGAAACAAACCCATCAGGACTAGATTCACCAGTCCATCTGCATTTAAAAGACAAAGGCCACTCTTTTGAAGACAGCAAACTCCACATTTTAGATAGAGAGAACCGCTGTATTGAAAGAGGGGTCAAAGAGGCCATTTATGACAAAATTTAATAGCCCTTTCTCAACTGGGGTGGCGGCGGGGGGATACAACATCCTCTATCTCCAGTCTACAACACAGTTCTTTCAATAGTTTCAAGAAGCCCATTTGCACCACTCAGGTGATCTGGATGACACAGATACAACCTCCAGGTGGCCTTCACAGCTCACTAAAAGAATGCAAATGACCAGCTGTCTGCAAGGAGTATAAATCCTTTCATTCCCCATTATCCAGTCAGAGCTGAAGAAGCTTCTTGGATGAGAAGTGAAATGTCATCGAAGAAAAACCAGAAAGTCCAGTTGCCTCGTGAAAACACACCTTTGAGACAATCATGACCTGGATGACTAAGAATCTCCATAGACAATCCGTAATGATAGATCCATTACAACAGTGGTCACCTTTTGGGCACAAGGGACTGGTTTCATAGAAAACAAATTTTCCACGGATTTGTGTGTGGGGGTGTGTGTTTTCATGCACTACCTAAATCCTGAAACTTCACATGCTTGCATGGTCCAGTTCAGTGGTGGGATTCAAAAATTTTTACTACCAGTTCTGTGGGCATGGCTTGGTGGGTGTGGCTTAGTGGGTATGGCAGGGGAAGGATACTGTAAAATCCCCATTCCTTCCCCAGCCACTAACCTGCTTTCCAGCTTCGTTCTCCTGTGCAGGGCAACAAAAGAAGACCCAGCCAATCAGCTGGGACTCAGGAGGCAGAGAATAGTTGGGAGCAGGGTCAGTCAGAGGTGGTATTTGACAGTTCTTCAAACTACTCAACATTTCTGCTATCCGTTCTCCAGAACTGGTCAGAATCAGCTGAATACCACCTCTGGTCCAGTTCCTAACAGGCCATGGACTGATACTGGTCCATGGCGCAGGGATTGGGGATCCCTACATTATGAAACTTCTTCCAAAGAGAAAGGGAAAAAAAATGTGTGGAGTTGTGGTGAGTGTTGGTGGAAAAAAGATGGATGCTGACTAGGTTTTGGGGACAGATGAAAAAAATCTGTACAGACATCACTCTTATTGGGCTGAAACCGTAGAATCCAGTTAAGTTTTCTGAGCTCCGGAGTTGTGGATCGAAAGATAAGCTTTCCCCAAATGGTAAGTAATTTATGATAATCCTCCAACAGTATGTACTATACAATTGCAATTAGTTTGAGAGGTATTACAAATCCTCTTAACAGACTGGTAGTTGGTTTTTTTTTTTCTTTTTCTTTTTGTAGTCATCTTATTATATGCTGAAAAGAACACCTTCTAACACATTTCCACATGAATTCACAGAAATGCAAATGAAATTATATCTTTCTCACAAATATGACCCGATTATTATTAGTAGCCATAAAAAAATCAGCCTAAAGCAAAATTAAAAGTTAATGTGGGAAGAGACCATTCTTCACAGAAACAGGATCTGAATATGTGTGTGTGTGTACACACACATATATACACACTTAATGGAAGTATTTTAAGCAAATGGAATGCATTTAAGTTACTCCTCATTTTTCCTAGGTAGACACCTAAAATGAATTTGAATGAAATGAAATTGAAAGCTGCCCACTTTCTAAAAAGGTATGAGAGAGTCAGGGGGAAAAAAATAACTGAAATGAGGAAATTTATCAGGGCAGTCTTACACATGCTTTCCTAAAATCACTTTTCTTGATAGCCATTTCTGATGGAGGAGGCATGGTGAAAGATCACACTCTTAAACCCTTTGAATTCATTCCTATCCAGACAAAAACGATCAATAATGTCATTATTATAACCACACACAAAAAAAAGTGGTGCCGTCATATCTTTCTCGAACATCAGAAATGTTTAGTTACTAACTGAACCTCAGCAGTGATTATGCCAGTTTCAGTCCTGGAATTTAATAGATAAAAAGTTCATTACCTCCCTGGCAGATTTAGGCTGGTATAGAGAAAGCTGGAAGAAGACAAATAGCTTTCTGTAGTAAATTTCAGACAGCAGTTTCCAAAATAATCTCAAATGCATCTAAAATTATTTGTGTTCCCTCATGAAGAGGAAGATTAGATCTGTTTTACTTTGTAATAATTGTCAAATCCTTTCAGATTATATCAGGCCCAAAAGTGAACAAAATATACTATCAGGCTATTCAAAGAACCATTTAATCACAATTTCCCTCAGTGTAGCTAAAGATAAAGAGGTCAAATTGGTCACAGCCTTTTAGCTATTCTGAAGAGTGAAATATTTCATACTGGGAAGTAGATTTGGACCTTGGTCTTTTTTTTTTTCCTGAAAAAAAAGTGAAAATCTAGAAGCTAAATCTCTGCATGAGATAATATAGCATAGTGTTTTCCATCTACAGAGTTGCCTTTGAAACAAATCAAAATGAACTGCTTTTGAAGAAGTCCAAGTGTCAGATCTATCAAGTGGTATCAAGTTCTCAAAATAGATACAGGTAGTCCTTAATTTAAGACCACAACTGAGCCTGAAATTTCCATTGCTAACCAAGAGTTTTGCCCCATTTTACAACATCTCTTGCCACATTGGAAAAGACCCTGATGTTGGGAAAGACTGAAGGCAAAAGGAGAAGGGGACATCAGAGGATGAGAAAGTTAGATAGCGTCATCAACACAATGAACATGGACTTGGGCAGACAGTGGACGATGGGGACGGGGTGATGTGCTGCGGTATGTGAGGTCACAAAGAGTTGAACACAATTTAGCAACTAAATAGGAACAATAAAAATTACTTAGTATAAAAGCAAAGAAAGAATATAGGGCATTTCCTACATGTAGGAGATTTTGTAAGGCTCTACCTTAAGTGCCACTGGAACCTACGGTATGTGGATCTGCCTTGCATATGGAACTATGAACTGAAGCTGGTAGCCATTTTAGTGAAGAATGATCTGCTTTTGAGTCACCTATAATGACCTTCATATTCTTCTAGGAAAAAAGCCAACAGAAGGAACTGGCAGTTGGGAGTGGAGACTTGCTTAAGCATTAAGTTCTGACTTGTCCCTCTAGCCTTTATTCTTTGGTTCTCTCTTGATTTGCCCTGTGCTCCACAGTTGCTGTTCAGGCTTCTGGTTTATCTGTGGTTCCTGCTTTGTAGAATACCCATCAATCCTGGCTTGTTCTTGACACTGTCTACTCTCTTGTTCCACGGATAACCAAGTGCTCTTTATAGAAGGATAGATTATTCCCTGGGGACAGTGTTTGTACCCTTTGACTCTTAAATACCCAATGCAATGGACATTGAAGCTTCAAAGAATTTCTCACAATATCTTAGAACAGGTGAACCTGATCTACCAAAATTCCAAAAATGGAACATTTTTCTCTAACTAGATGTCGTCCATGTATACTGAAGTATGGCTCCCATGATTCTCTATGGGGCACCCAATGAGTTATTGACCTGTTCTAATAGGAGTTGTCATCCAACATATTTGTAAGGCTTCAAGTGGGACAAAGTTAAAACAAAATGAGATAGTTCACACAGAGTTTCTTGCACAATATATTACAGGAGTTTTTAATGCTCTATGCTGCTCCCTACAAAGGTACCTTAATTTACACGCTGGAAGCACATTGCTCTTCACAACTGTCTTTCTATTATTCACTGCTGCTCTTTCCTATACATAATTTCTTTGAGATAAATCAGGAAGGAAATATTGATTTTAAAACTTAACTCAGGTGACCAGCAGCTAATTTCTTTGAGATAAATCAGGAAGGAAATATTGATTTTAAAACTTGACTCAGGTGACCAGAAGCTCTGCTTTGTATTAAAAGTTATGTTCATTTCCTTGTCTTACATATTGAAGTCTAAAGCTAAAAGCAAGTTGATGGTATTGATCTAATACAGTTATCCAGGATGCAAGATTTTGTCCTCATTTAAAGCTGCTCTCACAAAATAGTATAGTATGATTAGCTGCAGAATTTAATCCTAGCTGACTGGCAAGTATATTCTGACAATGTGCAGGTGACAGAATTATCTCATTGGCATTTGTCTATCACGGGATGATGGGTTTATTTACTTTCGTGCACTGATAAATCTAACAAAAAAACTACAAATTCAAAGAGTGAATTAAAAGACTGTCAGCTTTGCTTCACCATTTTATTTATTTATTTGATCCTCTAAAATGAAGGCCTCTATTTAGTTACTATCTCTGTGATGAAATTGCACCATAGGCTGAAGTCCTTCTAAGGGAAAAATAAGTCTCTTTCCATGCCTGTCTTTTTATTCTCAAAATCCTGGCTACATATTATACTCTACAAAAATGAAGAATTGGCCAAATTTGTCCCAGAAACAAAGGAAATGAGGAAAGATTATCAATCTTTTCCCCCTGCATTTACTATCCATGGTTTGTCTGTGGTTAACTAAACCTCTGGAGCAATTCACTTCTCAATTCTCCAAAAAGAGGATGCTTGCTATACAGATAGTCCTCAATTTACAACGTTAAACTTTGTTTAGTGACTGTTTGAAGTTACAACAGCACTGAAAACAATGACTTATTATCATTTCTCACATTTATGACCTTTGCAGCATCCCCATGGTCACATGATCAAAATTCAGATGCTGAATTTGAGTCACATGCCAATCTTCATTCTACAACTTGAACAAGAGTGCTTGCCATTAGGACATTTCAGTGTCCGTGTCTCTAATGACATCACTGGTTCCTATGGTTTCTTTCCATAGGATGTGTTTAATAGGGAGTTGGACTATAAATTGCCTCATCCAACAGGGTTCCACTTTGTCTTTCTCAGTAGCCAAAGAAGTTAATACAATCCCTGGTTGTATAAGCAGAGGCATAGAATCAAAATCATGTGAAGTATTAATACTGGTTGATATAACCTTAGTAAGATCATACCTGGAATACTGAATCCAGTTTTGTTCACCACTTACAAAAAAGATGTTGAGACTTTGGGAAAAGTGCAGAGAAGAGCAACCAAGATGATTAAAGTCCTGGAGACAAAACATATCAAGAACTATTTGAGGGGCTGCCACAAAAAAGAGGAGTAAACTTATTCTCCAAAGTACCAGAGGGCAGGACAAGAAGCAATGGATGGAAACTTATCCAGGAGAGAAGCAACCTGGAATTAAGGAGAAACTTCCTAATAGTGAGGACAATTAACCAGTGGAACAGCTGGCCTCCAGAAGTTATGGGTGCTTCATCACTGGAGGCTTTTAAGAAAAGGCTGTACAGCCACTTATTTGAAATGGTATAAGGTCTCCTGTTTGAGAAGGGAATTGAACTAGAAGACCCTCAATGTCCCTTCTAGATCCAATTTATTCTTTCACTTCTCTGCAAACCTTTTACTTGCTAAAGAATCTAGAACTATTCTTGGCACCTCATCAGCCTCACCAACCATGGAAGATATTTTGAAATATTGTTTTAATGTTTGTTTTAATTGTTTTAAAAGTTTAGAACTGTAAACCACCCAGAGTTACCTGGTTGAGGAGCATGGCTATACAAATTGAATGATTGAATGATTGAATGAATTAATAGTAGTCTATAATAGTCCAATGCAATATTCCCTAATTCCCTAATTCCAAAAAAATCTGGACTAAAGAAGAGAAGAGCAATCCCTTTGGAAAAATATCCATGGTGATAAAACCAGCCTTAGGGTGAGGTACAATGATGGTCTTTTTCCTGTTATGTATCAAAAGGAATGTAATGTTAATTTGTTTGCAGGTTGAATAAATCAAATTTGGATTATCTAGTTAAATATCTGTGCAGAACCACTACCTTTAAAACAAAATATCTTTTTGGGTCATGAAGTCATTAAAGTGTTGTGATGTAACTCATGATTCCAAATTGCATATAAGCTGAGTATATAAAAAATAATATAGTGAAATCTGTCAAATAAAGGTCTTATTCAAGGAACACATGCTGTCAACAGGAAAGAAACAGTAGATTTACAAAACCAGTCATTAAACCCTGAAGGCCACATGCACCATTCCAAGTGCCACACCATTGACTTCAAACTCCAAGAGTTTGCTTCTCCATCAGGTGTTCTGTTCAAAATGCTACCACTGTCAACTTCTTAAATGATTGGTGTTTGAAGAAAGAAAGAAAAAATAGAGTAACAACATCTGCCACCCCACATTTGAGTTGTAAAAAGGAGCCCTTTCTGCGGGGAGCTATTTGTCAAATACTTTATAGCACAGTAGCTTTTGTTTCCCTAACACATCTACTCCTGGTGGCCTCATGCTCCTCTCCAGCACTGTTAAAAATGAGATCTGCCTCTCTTATCCCAGGAATGTTGCAATAAGTCTCGAGCTTGTAAATTATGGTTCCCCTTTGTTAATCCTCCATACTAATATATACCTTCTACTTTTCTAGTAGAAAAATTATTTTCAATAACTGGGCACTCTGCAGATAGTTAGGCTTTATCCAAAAGAAACTTTAGCATGTAGGAGTGAAGCAGTGTTTGAAATCCTGTCCCAAGGATGGAAGATAGGATGCCTTCAAAATGATGACATCCTTGAGTAGATGGAAGGCTTTCCACTGAGGATAAATAGTAATATCTCAGTAAGATCACAGGTACATACTGTACCTGTGGCACAAGGAATATATGGATGTTATGGGCTGGTGGAAAAATTGGCTTCCTATTCCAATCTATGTGTGGGTGTGGTGTACCAAAGATAAATTCCCTGTAAAGAGGATTTATCTACAACTTGGGGGGAAGGGATTTGACAAAGAAGGAAGGTACAAGATCTAACCATCCAGGGGAGGAACAGCACTTTAAGAAAATCAAAATGGACAACAGTCCAATCACAGATAAAAAGAAGGCAGCCTTTCATTCCATCATTGTAGCTGTTGTCTTGGCTTATCTTAACTACCCCTTTAGCCAACTAGCCAATGCAATCCTAATTTTCATTAACAGGGGGGTAGAATCAAGGCACATGCAGTATTAGTAAAAAAATTCACATGTAGCAGCAATACCGTAGGAATAGGAATAGTACTTAGAATTATATACCACTTCACAGTACTTTAAGCCCTCTCTAAGCAGTTTACAGAGTCAACCTATTGCCCCCAACAATCTGGGTCCTCATTTTACTGACCTCGGAAGGATGGAAGGCTGAGTCAACCTTGAGCCTGGTGAGAGTCAAACTACCAAATTGCAGGCAGTCGGCTGTCAGCATAACTAGCTTGCAGTACTGCATTCTAACCACTGTGCCACTGTGGCTCATATTACATACTAAATACTACTAATGCTTTATAGAGCCTTAGTAGGACCCCACTTAGAATACTGCATCCAATTTTGGTCACTGTATTATAAAAAATGATGTAGAAACTCTGGGAAGAGTGCAGGAAAGAACAACAAAGATGACTACAGAGCTGGAGGCTAAAACATTACGAAGAACGGTTGCAGGAATTGGGCTTGTCTAATTTGATGAAAAGAAGGACTAGGGGTGACATGATAGCAGTGTTCCAATATCTGAGGGGCTGCCCCAAAGAAGATGGGTCAATTTATTTTTCAAAGCACCCAGAGGGACAAGAAACAGGGACAGAGACTAATCAAGGAGAAAAGCAACCTGGAATTAAGGAGAAACTTCTTAACAGTGAGAACAATCAACCAGTGGAATGGATTGCCTCAGTAGTTGTTGATGCTTCATCACTGGAGGTTTTTAAGAGACTGGACAGTCACTTGTCTGAATGGTATAGGATTCCTGCTTGAGAAGTGGGGTGGAATAGGAGGCCTCCAAGTCCTTTCCAAATGTGTTATTCTGTTGTTTTCTCTCTACCACACAGATGCCCCTGGATCTAAACATCTCCCACTTTATGCATAGCATAGCATAGCATAGCATAGCATAGCATAGCATAGCATAGCATAGCATAGCATGCCATGCCATGCCATTCCATGCCATGCCATACGTTACAGCTTTACAACTATACATAAGCATACTAAATATAGCTGCAAGAACATCAAAACCCAATTAGAACCCAGTTAATGTACTTACACTCAGGTTGGGTTGCCACCTTGATAGGCTGTGAACTTTCTCCCGGTCCCCATTCATTGTACGCCACTACTCGGAAGGTATAAGTCTCTTCAGGTTTCAGATTTCCCACTGTAAGCTGGAGCAACCCAGATTGGGAGGTATTCAGTGCTCTCTCCCTAACCAAAAAAAAAAAAAAAAAGCAATGCAAGAAACACAAATGTCAAGATGAAAAAAAAAATATTCCAAATAATGTTCAAGGAGGTTTCATAAAATCATAAGGGAGAGAAAATTGAGGAACAGCTGTGATGAACTATCTAGGCTAAACAGAAGAAGAAGGATGACTTCCTATCTTGTTACAATCATTATCATTTTATATACCTCTTTTTATTAGATTCTCAATGCAGCATCTTAACAGTGAATCATCAATATTTTATCACATTACAGAAAAGCAAAATCTAAAAGCGATAAAACAAAAATACTGACAAGCATAAACTAAAAAAAAATAAAAATGGATGGGAACAGGAGATTAAAGCACCAGCTAGTATTTAAAAAAAAGGGACGGGGGTGGTGGTGGTGGGAACCACTGAAGTGAAGAATAAAACAAAACAGTGAGCATCTTGAATAGTTACAGATAGAAAAATCCCTTCCCTTCAACTCTTACATGACATCTGCCCAAATGTACTATTTGTGACACAGCAGCTACGGTACTTATTGTTGCAGTTAATTGGTATGAATATTGTGTAGTGTTTAGAAATATATCATTAAAAATGTCAATCAACATAACTTTATGGTGTGTGGTAACAGTCAAATAATAAACATCTCACTAATTTTAATTTGGTGGAAAATCTCTCCAGACAAGAAATCTTAGGCCTCTAGCTGTGCTGAGCACTGATAACACATAAATCCATACAGGATGAGGCTAGAATGCCACAGACAAATTAGTACGCAGAGTTATAGTAGCCAATCCAAATGGGATAGGGGAAATAAAGAGGGGGAATCAGAAACCTGGATAGGAAAGTTAAAGCTTATTAATAAAGGAAGAATAAACACAACACTTAACAAACTGAAACTATTTCTCCAACAACGTTCATAAACAGCTCTGGTTAGAATAAATGGATCAACTGTTCAGGAACTGAGTGAAGTTGTGCCAAATTTGTGAAGTTTAGAGCAGGGGCTGTCAAACTCGCAGCCCGCCGGCCGGATACGTCACACGCTGCTCATGCCCACACCCAGTTTAGCGAAAGGGGAGGGAATCCTGACATGTCACGTGATGACGCTGTGACAATGTGCGTTTGACACCCCTGTGTTACAGGTTCAGCTATCCACCTTCAAACTGTGGGTTTGTCCCCAGGTCAATGATTTAGGATTTAAGAGCAGGTTGAACAAATCAGATGGGTAAGATATGTCATTAGGCAAAGCAAAATGCAACCTGAGACTTTGAAGGACTAGAACCTAGCACCCAAATTGAGGCTCTAGATCTGATCTCAATGTAGGATCTATGCTACCCAGTGTCACATTTTTTGAGATGGGTGGCTATAGATGAATATGATGCATGCGTGTATGTATGTATGTATATATGTATGCATTTATGCATGTATGTATCTTGACTGTCCAAAAAAGCCTGCAACTGGTGAAGGACAGGGAACAATGAAGCACTAGATTACATGGAATATCACTTGGGAACTTCCAAATGAATTAGTTCTTGCAGTCACAGCTGAGCTATGCTCAGATCCAAGCTGGGAATATTTAATTGCACCTAAAAGTAGAACAAGAAACAACAGGTGCAAACTAATCAAAGAAAGAACCAATCTAGAAATAAGGAGAAATTTCCTTATTTAGAACAATTAATCAGTAGCTATGGGTGCTCTATCACTGTAGGTTTTTAAGAAGACATTGGACAACCATTTGTTTGAAATAGTATAGGGCCTCATGTGTGAGCTTCCAATTCCTTCCAATCCCTTCCAATTCTGGTATTTAAAAAGGCAGCTGAACACTTCCCCAATGTGTGACAGCCTAACTTTTTTTCTGTCCTTTAACTCCAAATTGTAATCACTTTCCTAAAAAACCCACCTCATTATGCCTATACCAATCAACAGCTCAGCTGATTTCAAACTATTATTATATAGCGCCTCTGCTAATTTCAACCCTGGACAATTATTGGTACTTTGAGAAAATTTTGCAAGCTATGAGAATAACCTGCAGCCCTCATGAAAATGTATGTAAATTAAGCCCTCAGATTAATTTCAAAATCTGTCTCCAGGAAATTAGTTCAGGCCACTTTGCATAGTTACTTGTCCATTTTCTTGTCACATTTTTTTTCCTGTCTTTTCTAGTTTCCCTTTAAAAAATCTTTGAAGTTCCTATTTTGCATACAGCAGCTTTGGAAAAATATTTTCCATTCGTAAAATTAAGACGAGAAAGCATTAAAAAGCTTGTGGATGCACCTTTCTTGGACAATGTTAGTTTGAAATATTTTTAAAAAGTAATTTAATATTCATTTAATATTTCGTTGCATTTGACCTTGTAGGAGATGATCAGACTGTGACTGAGGGAGGAATCAAGTGGGTCATCAGTCTTGAGTCCCTTTGCACCCATAAGAGATATAAGTCCAACCCACTTTGAATTCCGCTGACTCTTATCTGCCACCTATTTGCTTTGCCTGTTAGTAGTTCAGATTCTTGGCAGAGAGCACGAGCTTGGAATAAACCTTTGCATTCTTTTGAACTGCCTGGACTTCAGGGATGGTATTCAGCTGGTTCTGACTGGTCCTTGTGGACTGGTAGGGAAAATTTTGACTGCTTTGGAGAACCGGTAAGGAAAATTTTGACTGGCCCTGCCCACCCACTGGCCCCCATCCTTTGGCCTCTGCCTCCCACCAATTTGCCTCCTTGCAGAAAAAACAAACAACCTGTTTCAGCTTCTGCGCAGCCTGATTAGCACAAGAAGCTGATTGTTGGTTGGATCAGCCTCCCTACCATCAGCTGTTTCAGGCTGCAGAGATTGCACACCCCATTGCATCCCATTTTTGTCCTCTGTGTGCCCCATTTTTGGCCAGTTCCTATCTTCGCTGCCCAAAAAGGGGATGCGTGGAGGCCAAAACAGGGTGTGCAGAGGCTGAAAACAAGATGCAGAGGCTGAAAATGGGGCACGTGGAGGCCAAAAATGAGGTGTAAGGTGGCTGAAAATGGGATGCAGAGGCTGAAAATGGGACACGTGGAGGCAGCAATAGGCTATGGCAATCCCTGCAGCCTGAAACAGCTGATAGTTGGGAGGCCGATCCAACAACAATCAGCTGCTTGTGCTAGTCAGGCTGTGCTGAAACTGAAACTGAAACTGAAACAGGCTGTTCGCTGTTTGCTGCAAGGAGGCAAATCGCTGGGAGGCAGAGGCAGTTTTTTTTAATTTGATCAGTACACATGTGCGTACAAAGTACACGATTGGTTTGGGTCTTGCATGAAGCGCACACGCAAAGCAAGCTCCAAACCAGTAGGAAAAATTTTTTTTGAAACACACCACTGCTGGACTTCCTGATTTTCCCACACTTGACAGATATTGTTTCACGGCACTAAAATACTTTAGGTGAGTCTCTATTTTGTAAGAAAAATAATAATGTTCATTTTTTTTAAATAACTTGTTTTGTTTGTTTGTTTTTAAATAAACAAACAAGTTAAATTTCATATTACATGAAATCCTCTTTATGCCATAGATCACCAATTAATGGCCCCAAACTAACTAATCTACTATCTGGAAAGGAGAAATGATAGCATTTTTCTTTCTTCATTCCCGACTTCCAATATTTATTTCACAGACACTCTTTAGGCTATTGTGATATAAACAAAATTAAATAAGAAATGAAGCATGGCAAAAATTAAATAATTTCAAATTTGCCCAAAGAAATACTGAGTAATGGGTGAAGAGCTCAAACAATCACAGACCATTAAATATGTGTCTGGGTAAGAATTTTTCAAAGCAAACACAGATACAAACAAGGTTTTCAGCAGTAATTCTGTCCATAATTCTTGTGGCGTGCTCTGTTTTCATTGACATCAGATCTGAAACAAAGGCAGTGGGTCCAGCTTAATCCACCACCCCCAAAGTTAAGTCATGCTTCACTTCATTCTCATTACTCTCATCTTATGTGCTTACTGGAAGTATAGAGACTTTCTACAAGGACTGCAAAATGCAATGGTTCAGCCATAAAGATAACAGATTACGGAGTCCCTGGAAGGCAGGTTAACAATGCTTAACTTCGAATGTCAATTGCTGAATCTGATCCCATTTGATTCCAGTCACAGCCATTCATATTTATTCACCGAAGATATTCACTTGCAGTTAATGTTGTACAAACCAAGTGAATGTTTTATACTACTCACTCCCATTGCTGAAGCTTTTGTTCTTTTGTTTCACTCCCATAGCTGCGTAGGGTGTCTTCTCAATTTTAGACAAGGACAGAATAGATAGGATTATGAAGGCTAAGGGTGATCTATGGGTTTACGTTTATTAAAAACTGCTCTGCAGTTTCTCCTGGCATTTGAAAAATATTCCAGGTTTGATTTTTAATCCCATTTCTTTCTTTCTTTCTTTCTTTCTTTCTTTCTTTCTTTCTTTCTTT
>NW_020769310.1:3732724-3768573 GCF_900518735.1 Pseudonaja textilis | reverse complement strand
TATCTATCTATCTATCTATCATCTATCTTTAATCTAACTATCATCTACCTATTGCATCAATCACTAGATAACTCAGCTTATATCATTCATGCAGACCACATGATTTGAATTTCCTTGGTGAAGAAGAAGCTCTCCTGTATCTTTAAGAGATATACAACATGATCCAGACCTACCTCTTGATGCTGTCTCTGGAAAAATAGACTGCATAGGTTTGAATGTTCCCTTTGGCCTCTGCAGGGGGGCGCCAGCTGAGACGGACAAATCGGCTGGAGACCAAGACAGGGACCACATCTCGGGGAGCAGAGGGAAGGATCCTGGAACTTGGGATAGCTAAAGAAGGGGAAGGAGAGGAATTCATCAGGCGGACAGATGGTGTAGGGGTTGCAGGGTGGGAGGGAAACACGGTCATAGGTACAACTAACATTTCAGAAAACACAGGGCTAGATAAATCAGCTGTGATTGGGATAAACACAGGGAAAGAGAGAGGGAGAGAGATTAAAAAATCTAGCAATAAAACCTCTCCTTTAAATATATCCACAGTTCATTTTTTTACAAACCTATAAACTAGCTTTTGTATAAATAGCCTCCTCTTTTTTCTAACTCACTTTTCTGATTAAGAACTCTTTATAGCAGGGCTACTATAACTGAACTGCAAAAAAACAACAACAGCCAACCCTGAGAATATTAGATGACAACCAAGAAATGCAAACCTATATGTTGGGTTAACATTTGGTAGATTCCTGGATTCCACAGTGCAGATATGGTAACCCTTTAAACATTTCTAAGCTTACTCACTGTTTTGTGTTACTTTTGTTGTTTATCATAAAATTATTAGCCAATTTTACATTTGGGATCATTAAATCAGTTTCTTTCAAGAAAGAAATGGGAATATGAACATCATCACCCAACATTTCTCTAAGTGTATTTAACCAGATTGGATTTGGGCAAGATAGGTAAAGGTTACCCTCGCACATACGTGCTAGTTGTTTCTGGCACTAGGGGGCAGTGCTCATCTCCTTTTCAAAGCTGAAGAGCCAGTGCTGTCCGAAGACGTCTCTGTGGTCATGTGGCCGGCATGACTAAACGCCGAAGGCGCACGGAACGTTGCTACTTTCTCACCAAAGTGGTCCCTATTTTTCTACTTGTATTTTTACATGCTTTTGAACTGCTAGGTTGGCAGAAGCTGGGACAAGTAACGGGAGATCACTCCATTATGTGGTGCTAGGGATTCAAACCTCTGAACTGATGACCTTTCTGATCAACAAGTTCAGCGCCTTAGCCACTGAGCCACTGCATCCCTTTACATGTTTTTTTTCACATTTTTTTTTCACATTTGGCAAGATAGTCTCAACTTACAACCATAATTAGGACCAACGTTTCCTTTGCTAAGCATGGCAATTGTCAAATGAGTCAATATTGCCCAGTTGGATGGCCACTTTTGCCAGAAAGAGGAGGCAGAGAAAGAGACGAGGTAAAAGAGTGGGAATTTTGAATAGACTGAGGAATAAGGGGGAAAAAAAACAACCCTCTCCCTTCAATCTTCCTGACCAATTTATGTTCACTTGTTAATAAGATGAATAAGAACAGAAGTTGCCTTTGGAAGTTGTGGAAGCTTCATCACTGGAAGTTTTCAAGAAGAGACTGGACTGCCATCTGTCAGAAATGGGGTAGGATCTCCTGCTTGGGTAGAGGTTGGACTAGATCAGAGGTCATCAACTGGTGGGCCAGGGACCACTGGTGGTCCGCAAGAAAATGTTGGTGGTCCGCAGAGAAATGTTCCCCCCAAAGCAATTAATCCAGGCTGCGTAGGAACACAAGGCTGTGCCGCCCACATGGCCCGCCCACCTGCTAGCCCCCACTCTTCAGCCAAGCGCAAACCTTACCTTGAGTAGAGCCAGGCAAGTTGGAACTGGAAGGTAAGACCAATGGTGGGGGCGGGAAATCTGCCCCGGGGTGGCTTGCTGACATTGGTGGGAAAGTCGGTCCCATATTCCAGAGCTACAGTAGTCACAGGACTGGCCCATTGGTCATCCCGGAGCAGCTTCTCCAGTCCATGTCAGGCCGGTGCATCCGGGGGGAGAAGCAGCTGCTCTGGGATGACCAATGGGCCAGTCCTGTGACTACTACAGCTCTGGAATATGGGACCGACTTTCCCACCAACGTCAGCAAGCCATCATCAGTCAAAATTCATATTAGTGGTCCGCAGGATTTAAAATTATGAGTTTGGTGGTCCCTGAGATCCAAAAGGTTTGCAACCCTGGACTAGGTGACCTACGTGGTCCCTTCCAACCCTGTTAATCTGTTAGAAAGGAAGGATTAACAAGAGTTTGCCAGTTAAAATTGTTGGTGGGATTTTCTTCTAAATCTAGAGTTTATACTTAGTTAACTTCACTGCCTGAGAAAATAATAACAAATTGACATTTTTCTCCCACCAATGGAGCTTTTATTAAGAAATGAAATAATGGTGAAGTGATCAAAATTACCTGCAACCAAGGCTCAAGTCCACCTCCAGCCATGGAAACTCATAGGGTGATTTATGGTTACCCTGTCAATCCAACTACTGTTATTTGGACTATTGCTGGGGAGACTATTGCTGTTTAGATAAAGAAGAACCTGTGTAGGCCATCTAGAATCCCTAACAAAATGAATGTTTATGCTCCTGCCTGAAAACAAATGGCATATATTTGTAGTAGCCTTCAAAATGACAAAGAGAGAATTGTGGAACTTATTTATTTATTTTATTTATTCATTTGATTTATTTGATTTGTCAATTGCTTACAAGGTAATAGATATAAGTATAAACATGAGTAAGAATACAGAAAATAGGTATAAATAAATGGGGACAATAGGACGGGGTCGGTAGGCACGATGGTGCACTTATGCACGCCCCTTACAGACCTCTTAGGAATGGGGTGAGGTCAATAGTGGATAGTTTGAGGGTAAAGGAGTGAGGGTTAGAGGATGTAACAACAGAGTCAGGTAGTGCATTCCAGGCATTGACCACTCTGTTGCTGAAGTCGTACTTTCTGCAATCAAGTTTGAAGTGGTTTACATTGAGTTTGTATCTGTTGTGTGCTCTTGTATTGTTGCGGTTGAAGCTGAAATAGTTATTGACTGGTAGGACATTGTAGCAGATAATTTTGTGTGCTATGCCTAAGGCTAACCGTAGGTGGCATAGTTCAAGGTTGTCCAAGCGCAAAATCTCAAGCCTGGTAATATAGAGTATTCTGTTGCGAGCAGAGGCGTATAGTACTCTTCTCATGAAATACTTCTGACTCACTCAATTGTATGTCTGATATGCAGTGCAAATTCCAGACTGCTGAGCTGTATTCGAGTATTATTCTGGCAAAAGTTTTGTATGCCCTAGTTAGCAATTTGATATTTCTGGAGGAGAAGCTTTGTAAAATTAGATTTACAACTCTTAATGCCTTTTGGGCAATGCTGTTACAGTGAGCTCCGGCGCTTAGGTCATTTGATATGAGAACTCCAAGGTCCTTGACAGAGTGAGGATCATCAATGAGGTCATATCCGCCTAGTTTGTATTTGGTGTACTGAATTTTTTTTACCAATGTGTAGGACAGAGCATTTGTTGGTCAAAATATGGAGTTTCCAGGTGTTTGACCATTCAGACACATAATCAAGATTGCTTTGAAGGATAGTGGTGTTGAACAGTTTTACGTCATCCAGAAAGAGGATGCAGTTGCTTATAAGGTGATTGCAAAGGTCATTTATATGGCAATTCATCTCCATGAAAACAGAAATAACACATGACAGCTAGCACTGGTGATGTTACCTAGTTTGGATAATGAAATGTCTGCAAGAAAACAACCAAGCTCAGAGCACACCTTGGGAAACCCAGTTGATTCCATCAGCTTGTGAAGAGTGTTGTGTTATGGGAACATGGATTAATGTTATGATAAAACAAAATCCACTGTTATGTTTCCTGCTTTTGCAGTATAGTGAAGAGAAGGACCAGGGGAGACATGATAGTAGTGTTCCAATATTTGAGGGGCTGCCACAGAGAGTAGGGGGCCAAGCTATTTTCCAAGGCGCCTGGAGGCCAGACAAGAAACTGAACAAGGAGAGATTCAACCTGGAAATAAGGAGAAATTTTCTGACAGTGAGATCAATCAACCCATGGAACAAAAGTTGCTTTCAGAAGTTGTGGGAGCTTCATCACTGGAGACTTTCAAAAAGAGATTAGACCGATATATTCTGCTGATCCATGTGGGATGAAATAATACTTCCAATAATAGCTCCAATCATATCACAACGGGCTTTGATATGATGTATATGAAGGGAAAATCTGTCAGTTGAGATGATGGTCCCACTTATTCACTTAATGTAAAGGACTGGAAAGAGAAATAATGATATTGCAGAGGAACAGTATTTGGTTTCGAGAAACCATAGTGACTTGAATTAATTTCCTGTCAGTCCTCTGTGGTAGACCAGGTCAGGAAACTGATTCAACATGAAGACAAGAAATATACAATAACAGAATGAAGCAATAACCAGGAGTAAACAAAAAAAAAGCTGACTTGACGGGTTCTGCCCATCCACGCACTCACCCACAAACACACAAACAAATTCCACTGCAAGATAAGATCAGATAGCAATTAAAAAATGTAACTTATTCAAAATGACAAGAAGCATTTGAAAGAGAGGGAACGTCACATTTAATATTCACAAAGGGACAAAAAAAAATCCAAGCAAATGAATTATACTAAAGAGAATGGTAGGAGTCAATAAAATAATACTTTCATGCTGTTTGCTACTGCCTTCCACCAAAGAGATTGATTCAAAAACAAACCATAGCTCTTTCAGAGAGGTAGGGAATCCCCATAATGATGGTGAATTTTAATTATCCATACATCTGTTGCAATACAAATGGTGACAAACTTGGTTCTTCTGAGAAATACATGACTGCTGATGGCATTCTTCTAGGGCAGGGGTGTCAAATTTGTGACATTGTGGCAGTGTCATGTGACATATCATGACTTTTTTTCCTCTTCGCTAAACTGGGTGTGGGTGTGGCCAGAGCGTGATGCACCCGATTCACAGCCCGCGAGTTTGACAGCCCTGCTCAAGGGAATGACAGAAAGACATTGAGGAATCCTAACCCTAATCAATGAAGAATATTGTGAATGGAGTGGATGTAGCAGGAACTTGAATAAAATAATATGTAAAGCTGGAGTTCATGAGTTTACGGGAACTTATGGCTGAGTTAGTCAAGAGCATGTGTTGGACTTCAAAAAGATGGGATTTAGTAAACTTTGGAAAATTATTAGTAAACTCCTAGCAGGATAAATCAATGAGAAAAGGATTACAAATAGGTTAAAAAAAGTTCCTAAAAGAGATAGTAATACTATAAAAGCACAGTTGTAAACCATTTAAGCAAAGAAAAAGAAAAGCAGCTCAAGCATTCAGTCTGAGTTCCAGAAACCTTAATTAAGATTTGAGAAGAACAACAGTCAAAACAACATCATCATATGCTTAAGAGATGGAAGAGGAGTAGGTCGCTAATCAACATACTCAAGTAGTCTAGAACTGAAGAGACAGCATTATATTCTTTGAGAAGAATGAAGGCAAATTATGAAGAAGCTGAAAAGTGAGAGTGATAAACATGGGCTGGGAATTCTTACTCAGTATAATTTTAAATTCCCTGTGTCAGATGGATTATATCCTGGGGCAGTAATGGAGTTTCCAATCTGTCTAATAAAACTCACATATTATTTTTGATAAATGCTAAAGAAAAGTGCAGAACAATTAGAAAATGCAAAAGTTATTCCTATCTGCCGAAGGGATGAAAGCAAATTCAGCAGAACTGCAATGGAATAATCAGTGGGATAATGGAATCACAAGCTTCTTGAACAAATTAGATAGAGATTGATCCGTAAGTACTTGGAAAATAATGTGATGATTGTTCCAAAATGTCAAGACAAAATCTTGCCAGGCTAATCTGATCTCTTTTGTTAAGGTATATGCCTTGAACAGATTGTGGTCATGTTGTAGGAATAATACAACTTGATTTCAGCAAAGCATTTGACAAAATGCCACATGGCATTCAGGCTAGCAAGCTAGTTAAGTGTGTGCTGGCTAACGGGCACGGAAACTGCACTCAGAGTCCTCAAGAATCATTCTCCATCCAACTGAAGGATGGTATCAAATAGGATAGCATAGAATTCAGAACAGGCTTCAACATTTTTATCATTGACTCAGATGGGGATGTGAAGAGAATGTGTATCAGAAAATTCAGAGTCTGGTTGACAGAGTCTGGTTGGCTAAAAATAACAGACAAAAAGTAATAGGGAAAGAGTTTTTTTGAAGATTTAAATAGAATTGTGTTGAAATATATTTGGCTGGGCAAAAAAGCAAGAATAAAACTAAAATTGTTACAAGATGCAAGAATAAGAGGAGGGTTTGCCTTGCCCAACTGGGAGTTGTATTACCAAGCAACAAATTTGATGTAGGTAAAGGAATGGATAACATTAAGAAACAATAGACTATTGACCTTAGAAGGGCATGACTTGCTGTTGGGATGGCATGCCTTCTTTTGGTATAAGGGAACTAAAACACAGGGGTACTTTAGAAGACATTATATTCGAGAGGCATTGTTTTTGAACTGGGAGAAGATAAAAAGACAATATTATTTAAAAATTCCATTATGGATATCTACCATTGAAGCTTTTTCTTATCCAATAAAATATAAAAAGGAACAAACAGTTAGATATGGTGAGATATTGAATGAAAAGGGTGAACTTAAATCTAAGTGTTGGAAGAACAAGGTGTAAAAATGAACTGGTTTTCATATTTGCAATACAATCCAAATTTGATAAAGATGTTAAAACAGAAGGTATTTATGATAGGTTGATAAAATTTTGATGGGTACTGATGAAAAGGTAATTTAAAAACTTTATGGACACTTATTAGAATTTAAATTGGAGGAGGAACAAGTTAAAGAAATGATTATTGCTTGGGGGAAATTTTTGGATATGGGATTGATTTACAAAAATGGCAAAAAATTGTGGGCTCAAAATTATAAAATGACAATGTTGACTGCATATAAAGAAAATCTGTATAAGATGTTTTACGGGTGGCATCTACCCCCAACCAGAATTGTGAGAATGTTTAAGAACAAATTGGATAAATGTTGGAAATGTCATCAGATACCTGGTACATATTACCATAAGTGGTGGACATGCTCGGACGCAAAGAAATATTGGACTAAAATTCACACATGGTTGGAAAAAATGATAAAACAACATATAGACTTTAAACCAGAGATCTTTTTATTGGGGATAATACCAGAAATATACAACAAGAGTTGAAATATTTGATTATAAATGTATTAACAGCGGCTAGGATTGTATTTGCTAAGAATTGGAAAAACGATAAAATACCTATGCAGGAGGAAGTTATTAAGAAAATTATGGACTGTGCTGAAATGAGTAAATTGACATTTGAAATTAGAGAACAAGAAGATAAACAATTTTATATGATATGGGATTTGTTTTATCAATGGTTGGATAAAAAGACACGGTAATGTAGTAGACTAGATAACTTTGTGATAGAAATCTAATAAATTGATATGAAACATAATATAGATATATATAACCACTGGTTGAAAGTATAACATAAATTTTAAGATAAAATTTGGAACATCTCGTATAAAATGATGGAATAAATAGTTTAGTCATGGATGATTAATAACTGATAAATATATAAGCATATGTTAGTTCAACAATGTGAAAACTGATAGAAATTGTGAGTAAATGACTACAAAAGGATAGCACAAAAATATTTGCAACCAACTGACAGGCTGTATGTATATAAAATGGAAGATGGTTTTATGTTTTTATGTTTTGTATGTGTATGTTTGTTTTTAAAAATAAAAATTATTTATGAAAAAAAAGTAATAGAAGTCTGTACAAAGTTTTCCATTAAGGAAACCAAAATCAAATGCAGAAATATATGATTGATGCTACTTGGCTTGGTAATAAGTAGTTGACTACCACTTGGATATGAATCAGCACTGCCCACGATAAGGTCAACATGGCTTTGAATTTCATCAGTTGAAGTATCCAAACCTCAGAAAATAATTGCAGTAAGTTGGAGATGATGGCTTAAGATCTCCTTCCACCTGTACAAGTCAACGAACAACTACTACTGTTAGTAACCCCAAGAAGGCAATAAACTCTGACCTGTGTGGATGTTACTATATCTAAAGCAGTCCCAGTCAATTGTAAACAAACATATACACACAAACCAATGGCTGGAAAACACATTTCAATCAAGCATAATGAAGCTAATTTTGGTTTGGTATGTTGGATGAATTGAGCAATAGGCCTACACTGGAGAGTGATCAACAGCCACAGATGAAGCAAACTATGGTTTCAAATAAAGTTGTGCATTGCAAACAGTAAGGAACTGAAAGAATGATAAAACAAAAAAAAGTAAAAAGATTTAAAGAGGGAGACAAGCTATTCTTCAAAGCATCTGAAGGAAGGACAAGAAGCAATCGGTGGAAACTAATCAAGGAGAGAAGCAACCTAGAACAAAGGAGAAATTTCCTGACACTGAGAACAATGAATCAGTGGAACAACTTGCCTCCAGAAGTTGTAAATGCTCCAACACTGGAAGTTTTTAAGAAGAGATTCTCTTCTCTTCTCTTCTTCTCTTCTCTTCTCTTCTCTTCCCTTCCCTTCCCTTCCCTTCCCTTCCCTTCCCTTCCCTTCCCTTTACTCCACTCCACTCCACTCCACTCCACTCTACATCCCTAGGTACTTTTTCAAGAAACAATTGGACTTTCTTGGTTTTTCCATGAAGACATTTTACTTTTCATCCAAGAAGCTTCTTCAGTTAACATCTTCAAGGAAAAAAACAAAGAAAGCCCAGTTGCCTCATGAAAAAGCACTTTTGGGTCAACCATGACCTGGATGACTGAGAATCTCCATAGATTTAAAGGACACTTTTTGAAAACCAACTGAATTTACGTTTGCAGGTATAAGTGTGCATTCAACTGTCATCTCATAGCAACTTTTGCCTCTGCTTTTTATTTATTTCTTCATTATGGAAATAGAAATACTCTAGATAAAACATTTGCTGGTAGTGTGGAAAAATACACACACATACACACACGTTTTTCAAATCTATTTTGCAAACAGTTAGATTCACCCCCAAAATATTTGCAAAAAAGACAAATCTTCTAAAGCTCTATCTATTTGTATATTTTTGCAGCTTACTTATTACATCACTGGGGTTTTTTAAAGCAAACTCAAACATTGTATTCCTGGGCAAGATATTTGACCAAGGACCTATCTTTCACATTGGTTGAGACAGGCTTTCAGACAAGTGGTGCTTCTCCAATATTAGGCCTTGCACACACTGACTGACTCAGGAAAGAATCTAAGAGTCAGATCTATTACTGTTAATTATCTCCATGGGCATTTTCAATGTGCAAAGCAATTCACAGTTTTCAACTCATTTATCCTCAACGTCTCTCTTGTAAGACATGATAGCGACTTGCCTAAGGCTGCGCCATTAGCCTGCAAGTTCAGAAAGAGTATAAATCAAAGTGACTTCATTTTTGAATGGAATCCAAAGATCAATTAAATTAGAGTGCTAACTTTTGAATCCAAGAGACTGGTATATTTCTGGTTTCTGATGCAGCATGGTTTAATCTATCTGGCAATGGGGTCAGCAAGAAAATGCATTTAGGAGGTGGAGTTATATAACTGCATAGTCCTTCCTTTTCTTTTGCCTTTATTTGAGAATAATCAGAGAAATCAGAGTCACGACAGACTGGACAATCATTTGTCTGAAATGGTATAAGGTTTCTTGACTAAGCAGGAGGTTGGACTAGAAGACCTCCAAGGTCCCTTCCATCTAGTCTAGTCTAGTCTAGCCCAGTCCAGTCCACTTTGGAGTGCCCATACTATTTCACATTCAGTGTTAACTTCTACACATGCTAATTAAACCATAAGGCCTGTTAAAACATGGTA
Organism: Pseudonaja textilis; assembly: GCF_900518735.1. The sequence continues at coordinate 3,758,572 of NW_020769310.1, read as the reverse complement.
GAATTCCTAAGCAAGTTTGCAAATAATTGCTCCTTCAAGAACTGTTTTTCCAGTCTCATATATCTTGTTTAGGCCTAGGGGACTTATTTTAGAATTTTAACACATTTTCTTTTTAAAAAATGAAGTTAGCAAGGGAGCGAGAAGCTATATATATATATATGGTATTCAGCTTTGTTCGGGTATTTTCCCACGTCATTATAGTTGTGCTTTTAAAGTTGTAGCAACGTTTCGGCAGAATCTCATCTGCCATCATCAGGCTTCTGTATAGTGTTCGTCTGTGAGTCAGACTTTCACAGCCGTTTCTGTTTGAATATGTATGAATTCATATATGTTTCTTTGCTTCCTTTCTCAAAGTGAATTGGATGAGGCTCGGATTCAGTTGGCTGGAGATGACGTGGACTTGCCAGAAGACCTCCAGAAGATGGTAGTAGAGGATCAAGGAGAAGACAAGGATACTCTTTTAGGACAGGTTCAGAACATCCAAAAGACCTCCAAGATCCCTTCCAACTATTCTGTTCTGTTCTGTTCCATTCCAGATGACATCAGATCCAGCATCTACTCAGTGCAAGAATTCTTTGGCATGTGACTGTTCAGTTCTCTTCAATACACTTATCTAGCAAAGAAGAGCCTATCATCTCTCTGGTAATTGGTTTTTTTGTTGAAGTATGCTTATGGTTCTGAAGGTTTTTTAAAGTACTTTCGAATAACACCATCTCTATCCTGAATTTCACTCCAAATGCAATGTAAGATCAGAACAATACACATTCTCACAACACTACTGTTCTCTGGTTTGTCAAGGAAGAGAGACAACTGTTACATCAGTTCAGCATTCAATGGGTATAACTACAAAAATAATATGTAGTCTTTTCAACTGCCTCATTTTCAGCTAATAACATCACCCAGCCAATTACCACTATAGGAACTGTCATAACTTTTACTGGCAAAGCGACTTATCAATTTATTTTATCATCCTTTTTCAGAAGAGTAATTTCTTTATTTAAGCATCTCTGCTTCCATAACCTCCTATGACCTTTCCATTTAAATATCTGTATGTGTGTGTCTGTAAATAGAAATATATAAATATATTCTCCACTTTGGGAGCTTGAACCTTGAAATTCAACCAATCAACACAAAGGACCAAGCCTGCCCCAGGATCTCATTTGGATACATAAGACACTGATCTTTCACAAATATTTTGGAAGAATCTGAAGATAATGAAGTACTATAATCATAATTGTATTTATTTTTTTCCAATCCAGAAAAAAATAACATACACACATTGTCAAAAAGACAGACCACTCTGATTTGCATTAAATCTCTCGATATAATACTATCTGCCAACACAAGGACAGAGTGTTCAAAGGCAAGTGTATAAATAGATGCAAACAGAAGAAAATGATTGTTCATCAGGTCATAACAAGGGCATCACGCCTTCTTGTAAAACCTGTTATTAACAATTAAGTGGAGCTGGCATGTCACAGAAAGTATAACAAGATAAATGAATGAAGGGCAAGACCTATCACTTCTAAGAAGTGCATACATATAACAACGCACACAAACATGTTATAAGGGTACTGTAGCATTTGATAGGGAGTGATTGAATGACACTGGCCTTTTCTCAGCTAAAACTGTTGATTCCTTCTATGGGGATTTATCGGGAATAACAGCAGATGGAAGTATATAAGTATGTAGGTAGGTATTTATTAAATGCAAACTTGGATGTTCTTGAACACTAAGAGGCATTTATTATAGATTCACAAGTATAAGTGTATCTTTGATCCTCCCACTACAGATAGCAACAATGGTGAAGGGAGAAAGAATGGCATACTAGAGGAAAATTGCATTCAATTTCCATATGAGCTCTGGAATTGAAAGTCACATTTTCCCAATGAAAAGTATAGATTGAACATAAACCTTGGGCAAACCTTCCACTATCCAGGAACTCATAATTTTGATGCCACAGAGTAAGTTCAACATATCCACTATTGCAATGCCAAAACTCTGGTGAGAGTCTTTTTCCTTTAATGTATGCAAACACACAAAATCCACAGGTACAACCGTGAAGTTTCAACAGAAAGCTTATTGGCCTGCAAATGACACTTCTGCTCAAAATCCGTTATGGAGGCAAATGAAAAGAAATAACTCCAGCAATGATTCATTAAAATAATAAAAAACTCATTAAGTAATCATAAATAGTGGGAATGCATCAACTGCTGTCTCATTTCCTGCCACTTTAGGCAGAAAATGTGATGATTTTTTTTTTTTTTTGAAGTTTGGGATGTAGTGATACACTGCCAAATATTTTTTTAAGAAAATATTTCTGCTCTTTTCTCTAAAGAACATCAGAAGGTTTGTTTTCCTTACTGTTCTTATACAGTAATGTGAAGGAGTACAGAACTAAAAATATTAGTATTATGCAAAAAAGTGACCCATGTTATAAACCTAATATGAACAGAAACATAAAGGAGATCATACCAGCTGATGATCAAATATGCCTTATTAAATTGCTTTTACATTTATTTAAAAAAGTAACAAAAACTCAAGAATATTTAAGATTATTTCTAATAATAAAAATGTACCATTGTACCAACAAAAGTGCACTTTTGTTTTTCTATACCAAAACTCTGAAGATTTTGGAAAGCACAGAGATGATAATTGAGTTCATTAAGGATGTTTGACTAGTTTCAAGGCCAGGTTTAAAGTTCATCGCCATAAAGATGAAGACCCAGCTAGCATTAGATGAGAAAAGGGACTATTTTAACACCAAACAACCCTTTAAACCTGGGTTAAACTGTTTTGTCTAAGATAAAGTTAATAAGATATAAGGGCATCCAATAAAGGAAGGCAAAATAGCCATTTGGCAAGGTGGCTATTTTTGATGCCTGAGTCAGTTTTATCTTAACCTGATCTTCTGCCACTGTTTCACTAGGTATGTTGGAGTGGAAATGATGTGATGTTAGGGTTAAAGTGTTGGGCAAAGATTGGGTAGCCCCAACTTTAAGTTCAAGTCCATCTCCAGCTATAGAAATTCACTTGGTAAATTTGGGACAGTATTTTTCTCTCTTACTAACCTGTCTTGCCAAACTGTATGTCAGATCTTCATATATATTCATTTTTATTTTTATTTATTTTTCCAAGCATGCATTTGATTATATATATATATATATATATATATATATATATATATGTATAAACATGATTATTAATACATGAAATAGATACGAATAAAAGGGAACATTAAGGCAGGGACGGTACACATGTTGGTGCACTTATGCATGCCCCTTACTCTTAGGAATGAGGTGAGGTCAACAGTAGACAGTCTGAGGTTGACGTGTTTGAGGATCGTGGAAGAAACCACAGAGTCAGATAGAGTATTCCAGACATTGACCACTCTGTTGTTGAAATCGTATTTCCTGCAATTGAATTTTGTGCAGTTTACCCTGAGTTTGTATCTATTGTGTGCTCATGTATTGTTGAGGTTGAAGCTGAAGTAGTCATTGACAGGTAGGACATTGTAGCAGATAATTTTATGTACTACTCTTAGGTCAGACTCAAGGCGGCATAGTTCTAAGTTATCTAAGCCTAAAATTTCCAATCTGGAAGCATAGGGTATTCTGTTGCAAGTAGAGAAGTAGAGGAATGTTCTAGTGAAATATTTCTGGACTCTCTTGATTGAATTAATGTCTGATATGCAGTGTGGATTCCAAATAACTATTTGGTAGAGAATCACTTCACCCTCTTTTTTAATTTCCACTCTTAGGACAAAGAACTCAGATAACTACTAATTTGACCTGACTGAATTCTGAGTCACTTGACAGACTCATCCATACAGTTTTTTTTTCCAACAACAAAATAACAGTGACATGCTACCATCTTCTTGCTGGCTATTTTCTTTTTCAAGATTAGGAGGCAAACCATGTCCTTGTCTCTACCATGTCTCTGGCTTTCAGCTATTAGAGATAACAGACCTCACTGATTACCTACAAACATGTTGGCAGAAGAAGCAAGCTATCTGCTCCACAGCAACTAGTGTTAATGACTCTCTAGTCTCATTTGTCCTATGAGAAAACACCTTTAAAGATGGATGAACGAATACAATTTGGTGAACAATGCAGAATGAAGAAGAGATTAGGGCCACAGCCAACCATGAATGACACAGTGCAGACACAATAGAGACTCAAGCTCATTAAACTCCTGGACAGAAATTCCACTCAAACAGAATAAAATCTATTCTACAAGACTGGAATTCCATGATAATCATTCAACCATGTATAAACCAGGCCCATCTTTGCTTCTGAGCCTTGATAATGATAGTCAGATATTCTCATCTTCTAGGTCCTTTAAGAAAGTTGCATTAAGTACAGACTAAAGAGTCAATTTGAGACTTTCACTTTACATACATATATAAGTTGAATAACAAAACAGCACATGATTTAGAAACACCAAATAGAAATATCTTTGTAGCTGGTAGGCATTTATCAGCCACAACTAAAATGATCCCCGTACTGCATCCCCATCAAATGTTAAAATGGAACCAATGAAGATGCTAAAAGATCTCAACAAGAAACATGATGATGTCTACAAGGCCTAGTTGAATCTTTCAGAGAGAGTTTTGCTAGACATATCAAAATGCTTGTCTTGCATGAGGAGAAATCTTTAAATTCTTTCTAATTTCAATTCAAACAAGACACGGCTACAACTTCCTCTTGCTGAGGATCCCATGAAGAATTAAAACCTAGCTTATCAAAGCAAATGCGTTTTCATGTAGGTTTTTGGATTTCCACCCCCACCCTGCCCCACTCCAATGGAAGATGATTCAAGATTTGATTTCTGTTTCCTTCAGAATAAAATTCCATTGTGCTTCTACCTGGCACTGAGTTTCACAAGCTGCATTTCAAAAGAAGCTCACATCCACATTCTTTCAGGCAGCCATTGGGAATTTTCATCAAGATTGCTCTGAAAAATGTATATTATTTCACTGCTCTCCTTCACTGGACAGGCAAATTGCTGTTCATGTTTGCGCGGAAAAATCAATTGGAAATACAGCCATAATGGGTGCTTTCATTTGGGCATTGAGCAGGGCTCAGTAATTAACTGACACCATATGCTGGAAAATCAATTGGCAAAAATAACAGTGATCAGGACTTGAATCTTGAAGGAGCCCTATTACTGCCATCATCCGTCTCCATCGAGAGCTACGAAGGCCATTCTGTATTTGTTTCATAGTTAAGATGACATGTGTCACAAGCAATTAGTCAATAAAAACATGAAGGTAATTGAAGGAGCAAGTGCTTAAGAATTCAAAAGAAATTCCATCACCCACAAATGTGATCATGTGGTTTTTGTTGTTGTTTTACAACCATGTCGCTTAGCAATAATGCTCCTGGCTGCAGTCAAGGTTGACTCAGCCTTTCATCCTTCTAAGGTAGGTAAAATGAGGGCCCAAATTGTTGGGGCCAACAGGCTGACTCTGTAAACTTCTTAGAGAGGACTGTAAAATGGTATATAAGTCTAAGTGCTGAGGTTGAAAAAGCAGGAAATAAAGGTCAGGTAAGAGTCCGGGCAGGCGGATGGACCAAACAGCAGCAGACATAGAACCGGTTCTGTGTCTGCTGCTCTTCAGAGCTACCAGTTCTACAGAGCCGGGCAGAATCAGTAGCATCCCACCCCTGGGTCAGGGGTGAAATGAATAATGTGTCTCAGAGTCGGCTGCACCCAGGTAGTGCCGGCATGTTCACTCCTAATAAATCTTCTTTAAGCTATCTGAAAGAACTGGCTAGAGACTCATGATTTAAATGGAGGTGACTACCAAAGCCCTGACACCCTGACTTACAACAGTTTGTTTAGTGCCCATTCAAAGTCACAATGGCACTGAAAAATGTGACTCATGACTTCACAGTTACGACCTTTGAAGCATCCCCATGGTCATGTGGTCAATATTCAGTTGCCTGGCAACTGGTTCACATTTATGACCGCTGCTGCGTCTCAAGGTCATGTGATCATCTTTTATGACCTTCTCACAAGCAAAGTCAAAGGAGAAGCCAAATTCACTAAACAGATGTTACTAACTTATGAACTGCAGTGATTCACTTAACAACTGCCGCAAGAAAGATCGTAAAATGAGTCCAAACTCACTTAACAAGTGTTTCACTTAACCAACAGACATCTGGAGCTCAATTGTGTTTGTAAGTTGAGGATGGCCTGTATTAGCATCCTAAGTAGTTACAGCTTGTGCAATAAAGCTGCACCAGCTGAAACTATGGAAGGTCAGCCTCAGAAGATGCAAATCCATCAGAAGATCAAACAAAGGTACCACCTGAACAGCTAGATAATTATGTCAAGTCTCCAAGCCTCTTTACCCAGTTAATACAATGGAAATTAGAGCAAAAATGTTCTGCAAGTTTCCTTGCCAAGCAGGGGAGTAAACATCTTAATTAAAGACAGCAATCTGCAGCCTGATTTAAGAGGCAGCCTTGACCCATGTCCTTTCATTGGGAACAATTATCGGATCTCTAACTCATGCATGATATTCTTATGGATTCTGCTCATGAAACGCTGATGTCTAGACTGGCTGACAACTCTGACCTGGCTCTCTGAATTTTGGATTGGATTTTGACTATTCTACATGCTCCTCTTGAAAGCAAAACTACTCAAGCAAGTTTCCTGTTTCAGAGAGGCTGTTTTGGTTTACATTCCTTTTCTTTTCTGTTGGGATCTCCTCAAATCTGAATAAACTACTAATCTCCATAGCAACCTTGTATAAGTGTGTAATTGAAATTTGGAGCAGGACACCAAGGGAACAAGAAAAAGATCTTTTTTTAAAAAAGAAAGAAATCTCAATACCTAATGTTTCTTTCTCTTCGTGATCATTTTATTGTTCAACTCCACGGGGGAAATAATACTAGTATCCATAGTATTCTTGCTAAATATTAATTATTGGGGAAACTCATATGATGTTGGCTTTAAAAAATCCCATAAAGGAAAGATTAAATCTTCCCTCTCCCAGTCAAACTCAAAGCTTCCCCTGATTGCTATAAAGTAGGAGGAGAAAAAATATCAGAAGATTATCTCCTATGGACTACATATGCCTCTAAAACTTGCATGATTTTATCCTGTGGAATTTATTTCTTATAGTAGAAGCATTTCAGCTGGGGTAGCTCCAACTTATAAAGCAATAGGGGCAAGAATGGCTATTGAGAATTCTATGTTAAAACCACCAGATGGATTAGAGGTCCTTCAAAATGACACTTGCTCCCTTATTCTGTGATGAATTCAGTTCCAAAGAGAAGAACATTATCCAGGAGACTTTGACTAGGCTGGTGACCAAGAAAACTGTCAGAATATTTGTTGGGGGAACACGTCTTTACATTCCTTGTGCTCATAGGCCATATTTGTTTATATAGAGAGCACTGTGAAGATTTATTATGAAGGGTTCTTACAGATCCAATATGTTCAACCATACTATATATTTCACTGTTGCAGCCTTGTCTGCTGTGGTTATAAAACAGAAATGGCAAATCAATGAACAAAATGAACCAAAGCCCTTACTTACAACTTTTGAAGACATTTTTTTATGGTTTCCAAAGTTCTTGGGTTGTGTTGCGTGCACCTCCGTTATTCATTGTGATATAACCTATTTATGTGTCATGATGCCTTTCTAAGTTCTTACTGAAGAAGAAAACTTTGTGTTGACTTTTATTCAATATTACTCCAAATTTAACCAGGTGATCATCAGAAAAGAGTAGACAGACTACCCATAATCTTAAATAACCCATCTCCGGAGTGAGTACATAGACTTCCTTCTTAGGCAGGCACTGATGGAATCTACATGATCAGTGATCAGGAGACAGTGCAACATCCATAGTGCATGTTATCTGAAAGATGGGCAGAGAAATCAGATGGATCCTTAGCGTAGTCATGGGAATATATGCTTTTTCAGCAGCCGGTCCCAAAAGAGTGCAGTTTAAAATATTTCGGTTTCAGATGAAATGATGAGAAGTCTTTCTTCTACTGTCAAATCAATAGTAAAGAAGTTTTCTTCTTGTCCTTGAAGATGGTGCAGAAACATTTCATGCAAAACAGGGGAGAAAGAGTATTGCCTTGAATTAAGGAGTCCCTGGTGCTCTCTGAGCTTGGTTGTTTTCTTGCAAACCTTTCATTACCCAAACTAGGTAATATAATCAGTGCTGTGCTAAGTAACCATCATCACCCCTGATGTTGTTACCTAATTTGGGTCATGAAAGGTCTGAAAGAAAACAACCAAGCTCAGAGAGCACTAAGGATCCCTCCTTTCGACCCTGAGCTACGAATAATCTCCTTTACTGGGACTAAAATTGAGTTTTAGAAACTCCAGTTTTAACTTATCTTTACTGGCTCCCAGTCTGTTTCCACTTTATTTTGGAATGGTTGTATGCATCGACAATGACTTGGTACTGCAAAAACAGGAGGACATGTCTGAATTTTATTCCAAATTTTCGTTCAGCTCCATTTGAAAAGCCTCACTGCAACCATCCGCTCATATTAAAGTATAGTGGATGTTTGAACTTGTGATGTCCTCCTCGAGTATGGCTACACCCACCACACACACACACATACACACTTTACTATCCTGTCAACATCTGGCAAAAAACTATTTTAATTCTCCTAGGCCTTTGTAGATATTATGGTAATATTTTAATGCTTTAAACACCTGTCTGTGTTTCATTAGTTATACCCTGTGCATTTTTAATTATTGTTTCAGTTTTCCTTTTTTTAAAAATGGAAAAATGTTGTATAAGGGATGATCTGCACATTTCTGGAACTGGAAACACACAGTCTTTATATCAAGAAAATATCTATGGAAATTCTCAGTCATCTGGGTCATAGTTTCCCTATGCAAATTCCCCATAATTCGCATTCTTTTAGAGAGTCATTGAGGCCACTTGGAGGTTTATCGGCGTCCTCAGGGTCACCTGAGTGGTTGAAATGGTTGTGGAGCCTTCTTGAAACTGCTGAAAGGACTGTGTTGTAGACTGGAAATCCATGACCCTCTCATCTATTTCCAGTCTAGATAGGGCTCTTCAATTTTGACACTGATAGGGCTGTTCAATTTTGACATTGATAGGGTTGTTCAATTTTGACATAGATGGCCTCTTTGAACCCCTCTTTCAAACCAGCAGTCTTCTCTGTCCAAAATGTGGACTTTGCTGTCTTCGAAAGAGAGAAAAGTAATGTATAACTTAACTTATACTATTGGAACCTGGCAAACCATTCAAGTTTATATTAACTTGCATGTGTTCTTCTCAATCTTCCTTCCAAAATAAGAAAAGGTGATAAATTATCTATTCCTGGCTTAATTTAAACTGAAGAAGACCTGGCTATTTTCTCAAGCATAGGACTGGTGAGGTGAGACATTAGTTGAGTTTACAGAGATTGATATCTGGCTTCCTCAGTTTCCTAGCATGTTTGCCATGGTCTTTGGTTATTGCTTCATTTAATTAATTGTATAGTTTTTAAAAATTTATTAGCTGCCCAGATGTTCATCCATTCATGAGATAGATGGAAATAAAAATGGTATGAACAATTGTCTGATAGCGTACTTCTATTTCAAACAAGGGTCATGGATTAGGCAATCAAATTATCATAGTTTGTGAAACTTTGGAGAGACTCTGATGCAGGCATTCAGGGTGACAGTCCTAGACTAATAGACTTGATTTCAAATCTCAGAATTGTAAGTTGGAAGGTAGTACAAATATCATTCTGGAACACGTAGGAAAGCCAATGAACACATCCATGAGAGGTTTCCTTCCAGTTGCTTCTTAAAAATGTCTGCAGAAAGTTCCATGCATAAATTTCCAATGTTCTACAGATGTTATCTTCTTAAAGTTTCTTAGTTAAACAAAAGCCATGGCCATTATTTCTAGTGTTACTTTCTGTAACCATGGAAAATGTTCTTGATCTTCTTCCCCTGAATATTCCTTTTAGCTACTTTAACAGAGGTATCAAATCCTTCCTTGCTCCTTTTTTCCAGACTGAACTTCCCAAACTCCTTTAGCCTATCCTCATAACACATGTTTTCAAGTCCATGTATCATCTTCATTGCCTTCCTCAGAACCCTATCAATACACTTCTGGAAATGTGATGACCAAACTGTGCACAGTACTCCAGATACATTCTTATGAGTAACAAGTAGTGAAGAAAAATGACTTCATTTATGCCTCTCTTTGACACTCTTTCACAAGACCCTGAATATCTAGTTTTTCCAATGGGCCTGAGGAACCCAGAATGGGATGGACCCCCTCAAGTGGGGACTGATTGATTGTTGTCTTCGGTGGGGGGGGGGGGGTCAGTTTTTGTCATGTTTTATATGAAATTTGCTCATATAAACTGTCCAGAGTCAAAGAGAGTGAGTTGGGTGGCCATATCAATTTTCTTAAATAAATATGTACCGTATGTTGTATTGGAAATGGGAAGCTAACAAATTCAAATGAACAAATAAAGTTCTTCTAATGCAGCCGAGGCTTTTGGTTAAGTTACAATACAAATAAATGTGTGCTTGATCAGTCCCTTTAAATTCTGTAGATTTATTCTTTTGTGCCGTTTTTGCAAGGTGGAGGTGTTTTTAATTTAGAATAGGAGGGCAAACAGGAGCTCTATGAGCAAAACACATACTTTTATGCCTGTAGGGAAACTTAAGATGTAAGGAAGATTTATCCATGGGGTTTATTTCATTTTTATCTACACACTAACAAAAGTGCTGGTAGATTAGATAAAGAGAATAAGGAAATGAAAGAAAGGTCTTAAAATTCACATATATCCATATCTGAGGAACATTATTCTATGGCAATACTAAGGGAATTCACAACTGGAACAATGGTCTTAAAACTCACTCCTTTTCTTTACATTTTATTTATCTTCTTAGTAATTCTGAACTTTATTTTTTTTTAACTTCCAGGCAGAATCCTAAGTAGCTAACATTGCATGTTTAAAACTAAACCAAATGAAATATACTGTTAACAATTAAAAGCAAATATACTATTGCACTGGTCCAAATAAAGATTAATATACTGTAATGAATTTGCCTGGATATACTTGGGCATATTAGAGATTGTCTGCTAATTAGTGATGATAGATACAATCCATTATACAAGGAAAACAAATCCAGTGATTTAGCTATTCCAGTGCTAATTATATAAGGCAAGGGTGTCAAATTTGCTTCGTCACAGCATCGTCACGTGATGTATTGGGATTTTGCTCCCCCCCCCCATTGCTAATCTGGGTGAAGATATAGCCAGCGCATGATGCATTCGGCCAGTAAGTAACGAGTTTGACAGCCCTGATATAAGAGGATACTCAACATTTTGAACTGGGTCTAGGAAAAAACTGGCAGGCAGGAAAACTGGTACCAATCACCCAAAGGTCCTTTAACATAGAGAGGCATCCTGCAATCAACTAGATATCTGAACTAACTATATAATATCTTGCTTCGCTACTTGAGATTTATGGAAACTTCTGGAAGGCAACAGATGGATTACCTACCGCCTCTGTCTTACTCTAATTGACTCTGTAAAGAGTCCTGAGAGAGGCAAAGACATCTGCATGAAGTCTATTTGTCATCTTGTGCCATTTTGGAGAATTATTTAATTCTGAGAAGAGGGTAGATGTTTTAGAAGGAAAGAAGAGAATGTAAACACTATTTTTTTACAAGCAGAACTGTGATCCTTAGTTGAGATCTAACACAGGATGGGGATGCCTATAGAATTCCAGATGCTGCTGAATAGCTATTTTCTAGTATAGATACTAGAAGTTTCAGGGACCTACATAAGCAACTATATTCAGCTTTAATACAGTATAACTCCATGATGGCGAACCTATGGTACATGTGCCAGAAGTGTCACGCAGAGCCATCTCTCTGGGCACACCAGCCATAGCCCGTTGCTCATACGGGTTCCAGCATGCATGCTAGCCAGCTGGTCTTTGCATACGTGGGAGTGCCGAAAACCAGAAGAGCAGCTCCCCCAGCATGCATGCGCACACTGGCCAGCTGGTCTTCGTGCATGCATGCGTGCTGGCCAGCTGATATTGACACACTTGGGAGCACCAGAAACCAGAAAAGCAGCTTCCCAGAGTGCATGTGTGCACCAGCCAGCTGATCTTTGTGTGAACAAGCACGTTAGAAACTGGAAGACCAGGTGGCTGGCATAGATGCGTGCACTGGGAAGCTAAGCTTCTGGTTTCTGGAGCTCCTGTGTGTGTGCATTGGATAGCTGCTCTTCTGGTTTTTGATGCACGCTCCCATGCATGGGTGCTCCTGTTTTAGAACTTGGTGCCAAAATGGTTAGCCACCACTGGTATAACTAATTCTGTAATGTCTAAAATATAGAGTATGCTGACTTAAAAGAAGCACTGATCTTTCCATACCAGTGTTTCTCAACCTCAGCAACTTTAAGATGTGTGGACTCCTAAATCATGTTGTATTTCTGTACTTTTACAGCTATATAGATCATTTTAATATTCTTTCTGTTCCTCATACAGGTAAACATCCCAGTGGACAAAAAAGTAATTGATCACCCAGAACTGTCCCCATTTCCACACCAGAAGAGACAGCTACTAATATAAGGCATGAATCTGTCTAGCCATGTAGAACCTGTTCTGTAGATTCTGAATTCTTCCATTCTAGCTATGCTGGATTTCCTAAATTTCAGAACAACTTTAGTCTCTGGCATGCTCTCTTTCTACGTCACACATATCAGGTGGAAACTGGTGGCCAGCGACACACACAGATTTCTACCATGCTCCTGACAAATCTTCCCTGTCTGAAGATCTTTGGTCTGTTAATTTTACCCAGATATCTTTGGATTCTGAGGGGACCAAACATTCCAAAGGAGAGGCCCTTAACTTTATCTATCCTTTTCCACTCTGTGTGGGGGCTTGCCTCCCAAAGGAATGGAAACAAGCCCAGGCAGCAATGCTGAAAGTTTCACCTACCTCAAATGTTAAGACTTAAATCTTCCACTGGTAATCATACTAAGAACTCCAAAAATATTGGCCAGGGAATTCTGTGAGTTGAGGTCCGCACATCTTAAAATTGCCGATGATGAGAAACATTGGGCCATACGTGTGTGTGCGTGTGTTTGTAAAAGTTTGAACTATCATATCTGTTGTACAAAAATTCAAATGAGCATGAGATAGAAGCAGTTAGAATTTTCTTTATCTCTTTGCTGCTTCCTTTTGATTGTCTGGATGTTTGCAGCCCACATTTTATAATTCTAGGATAGATTAAATATTGCTTCAATGTATAAATCAGAAAAAAAAAAACTATCAGTTTCCAGAGCAAAGAACATAGATATATCTTGGGCAAACACAATAATAAACTATTGTATTCTTCTAAGAAAGGAAATCTACTGCTGCCAGGAATCAATTTTGATTTTAACTTGATATAAACCCCAGTGGAGAATTTAAGATTGAAAAATAGCCTCTATACAATATAAACTGTTGAAATCATGTCATAGACTTTTTTTTACAAGTTATTGTCATAAATATGTTTTTGTTGTATAAGTAATCTAGACTGGTAAAAAAAAACAGTTGCAAATTTAATCATCATTATAAGGTACAGAATACAATTTGGTCCAACTTGTTTTGCTTTAGCTCAGAAGAGTGAAAAAATACTATGCATTAGCCCTGCTACCTTTCTTTTCCACAGTTACTGTATATAGCCTGCCCTTCCTTCCTTCCTTCCTTCCTTCCTTCCTTCCTTCCTTCCTTCCTTCCTTCCTTCCTTCCTTCCTTCCCTCCCTCCCTCTCTCCCTCCCTCCCTCCCTTCCTTCCCAAAGTCATTGAGAAAAGTGGAAAACTATCCTTATGTTTGCAGAGATGTAGAGGTTGCAAAAATTCAAATAATCCTATGTGTAAAAAACTGTCATTATCTGTTGCCATCTAGTCATCATCTGGATTTTTTTTTTTCAACCTAGCTATTGTATTTCTAAACCTAGCCATCTGGAATGTATTTATTTCATTCATTAAATTTCAACACATCCCTGCATCTCAACAACTCCTGGAAGTGTACAACAGTAGATATATCAGCTTAATGATACATCAATTTAAACCTAATCAGGAAATCAATGTCTGCATGGATTAGAATAGCACAGAAGTAAGTAAGTAAATATTAAATGAACTAACTAAGATTTCTGCCATCCTCTGTGAATTTAAGGATCTTGGGAAAAGCTGGAAGAACAGAATGGTGTGATGATATAGGGGAAAAGCAGGCAGAGCTAGTGGGGAAGAGTTAAACAGGTCATCAGTTTAGAGTTATTATGTTGCCACAAATGGTCAAAGTCCAATTCCTCTTGAATTCCATTGACCCCCATCTGGTGGCAATTTAATACTGGACTTTAGTTGACTAGATTCTTATGTATATGTTTGAATAAATCTTCTGTGCTGATACTTAATGTAAGATCTCAATCCTTTGAGCCTGACAGAATATTTGATATAAGGCAGTGCATCTTTCTTTATGCTACTACCAAGAACTTGTAAAGATTGCCTTAAAATGGGAGCTTTTAGTATGATAAGGTACTTACTAGAATGCATTTAATCATTTAAATATAAACTAAAATTAGTTTCACTTCTTGTATCACAGTAATTTTAAATGTCATTTCAAAGATCAAGTGAGGATCTCAAGGTTAAAAAGAAATGGGCAATTCTGATGGGAATTAATAACAATAAATATTGTGATACTTGCACACAAGTATATTATAACAATGTGTGTGTGTTGTTTTTGACCTTCTATAAGTAATAAGTATACATTTAATACTTGCAATCTGTTACAAGTTATCACATTTATTTGAAAAGTTTTTTTTTCCATAAATTGAGCAACTTATCCTGAATCATATTTAAAATCTTCCATTGTAGAAGGAGTAAATTACACTCAAAGTTCACAGAACTTTAAACAAATCTTGAATTTCTAATCCCCTTTTACTGCAATTTTTAAGAAAAGAAGACAGCTTTGTTCTGTCAAATCCTCTGATCAGTTAGATTTGATTTTATGAGATTCATGAACAAAATGTATATTTTTGGAAGGGTAGCTTTTCACTCTTAAATAGACTCTTTAATAATGCATGTCAAAATATTCTTTATAGCTGAGGTCTTAATCATTGACGGAGGCAGACTTAAAAACATGCACATAATTATCAAGTTTTAAATAATTGAGGGATGAAACTTGACATCAAAATGCATTCTTTGCTGTGTTCAAAGTTCCCAAGATTCATTATTCATAATCATTATGTGATAATTAGTATTGTGTGTTTTACATTGCATCCCTTGTAAACAGTAAGATGGCTAAAAAAACAGATGCAAAGAATGAGTATTAGAACAACACTAAGAAAAGATGTCTTTGGTTTATTGTAATTTTCCTCATTTGAAATCATATTGCAAGAGACAATTATTTTCCAAGCATGTTCATGCATGCATCCAAAGAAAAGCTGGGCTACACAACAACAGTTTTGATTAACAGAGCAACTCATAGGAATGACAAACATTTTGTGAGGATCCCTCATCATCTAATATAATGCTTAGACCAAATCTACTTTTGATCTACTACAAAATAGACTGTAGAAATCACCACAGGGTGTATGTTTAAATCAGGGGTGTCAAACTCAATGGCTAGGAGCCGGATCCAGCCCACAGGGTGTTTAGGTCTGGCCTGCAGGGCTGCCCTGCAAACAGCAATGGTCCAGCCCATGATTTCTTTGCCAGTGAAAACATAGCTTGGGAGGGCCAAGCTCAGTTTTCACTGGCAGAGAGTTGCAGGAGGCCATTGCAGCCAAAAACGGAGCTTGGGAGTCCATTTTTGCTGGCAGAGGACTCAGGCCACCACAAGCGCTCCAACACGAGTGACGTTGAGCTTGCTATGCCCACCATGGCCATGCTTCTCCAGGGTCAAACACAACCTTGATGTAGCCCTCAATGAAATTGAGTTTGACACCACTGATTTAAATGATCAGGACAGAACAAAACAGATTGAAATGACCAACAAAGTTGTTTATTCAGAACTGATCTTTATCAGCCTGGCTCTAACTCCATATGGACTGTCACTGAACCTGAAAGAACAGGTCTATGACATGGGGTCTTCTTGAACTCAAATTTACTAGGTGGGAGAAGTGGAGATCATGTCCAAGGAAGCTCTGTCCAGCTTTGGCCTATTGTGCGAATGTACAGGCTGACCAGGAGTGGAACGCCATGAATTGAATTGGCATCCTTCAGTCTCAAGAGACTATGGCCTGTCATTTCCTGTGTTATTTCAATGCTGTATGCAAAGCTGGAGTGTCCTCTCCAAAGCATGAGGCCTGGGTAATTTAATATGGAGGATAAACTGTTACCCAAGCAGCAGATTCCCCCTCTCCACATCACTGGAATATTCTATGGGAATGGCAGAGCCGATACGATTAGTTCCAGCTGCATCACAGGAGTCACCAGAACGTGATTGTACACAGTCACAAACTGCTTCTGGGACTCTGGCTCCGGATTTTGCCTCAAGGTTGACTCCTGAAGCCTTTTCCAATAATGGAAATGCCATGGCGACAGTTATTTATTTATAATATTTATATAACCACCTGTCTTTCAACCATTTCTGGACAGTTTCCATTCAATTTTTTTTTTTTAAAAAGAAACCTACAATATAAAAATATGTAACAAAAAACATATAAAACATAGTCAATATAATATTGAAACTCTAAAACTGAATAATTGAAAGTTAAAAAAACAACAAAAGCCTGACACCAAACCAATTCTAACATGTGATTATCTAATTTCCTACCAACTCTTGAGGGAAAAATCAGGTCTTCAAAATCTTATGGAAGGCTAAGAGGGTCGAGATCTGCCAAACATCAAAGGGTGGAGACTTCCACAGGGCAGGTGTGCCAGTTTCCTAGCTCCCATCAGATGACAATATTTAAGGAAAGGGACTAACCCTAAATCTGATCCCTCTATCTGACCTGGTAGGATAGGTAGATGTAACCTATAAGATCAGAACAGAACAGAATAATGAGAGTTGAAAGGGACCTTGGAGGTCTTCTAGTCCAACCCTCCGCTTAGGCAGGAAACCTTATACCAGTGGTGATTAACCTTTTCTACTTTGTGTGCCGAAAGTGTGTGTGTGCTGCCATGCCTACACCCGTGCTGCAATGTGAGCATGACCCCATGCCCAGCGCCATACACCTCTGTGGATGCGCACGTGACCCCCTCCATGCCCCCAGCCCCCTGCGCATGCACATACATCTCTCCCACATGCATCTCCCCCCATGCATGCTTCGCAGATACCCAGCAAACAGCTGGATGGTGGGGGCACGCATGCATGCACAGTGGGCCTCTTCTGGGTGACCTCTTGCATGCCAGTAGAAATGGCTCTGCATGCCACTTCCGGCACGCATGCCATAGGTTCACCATCACAGCCTTATACCATTTCAGACAAATGATTATCCAATTTCTTCTTAAAAACTTCCAGTGGTGGAGCATTCACAACTTCTGGAGGCAAGTTGTTCCATTGATTAATTGTTCTAACTGTCAGGAAATTTCTCCTTAGTTCTAAGTTGCTTCTCTCCTTGATTAGTTTCCACCTGTTGCTTCTAGTCCCGCCTTTAGGTGCTTTGGAGAATAGCTTGACTCCCTCTTTTGTGTGGCCGCCCCTGAGATATTGGACCACTGCTATCATGTCATCCCTAGTCTTTCTTTTCATCAAAGTAGACGGATCATTTGCTTATTTGTATCCAATGGAACTAGTGGGTGTTTTCAAAAACTGGAAGCCCTCACTGGCCCATAATGCAGTAGTCTACTGAATGAGCATCATCGCTACTGTGCTCTATCCATTGCAGTATTTACCAAGAAGCTTCCAGTCGCTATGCAAAGTGCTGGTTTTATTCTCTAAAGCAGAGGGGTAACTTGAAGACTTGTGGACTTCAACTCCCAGAATTCCCAAGCCAGCATGATTGGCTGATAAATTCTGGGAACTGAAGCCCACAAGTATTAAGCTTGCCAAGTTTGGAAACTTCTGTTCCAAAACGAAACATAGTTTGATTGTTAGATATCTGCGGG
Source organism: Pseudonaja textilis (assembly GCF_900518735.1). Next base: position 3,740,509 of record NW_020769310.1, on the reverse strand, counting down.
GACATATTTTCTCCTTAAAATTGAGCTATACAGTGTATGACAAAGCCCAGAATGGGACAGACTTTACAAGCAACATTTCCTCATTGTATTAATAGGAAGGTTGCTATCTTGAGAGCAGGTTAGCCTTATTTTGCAATGGTTACTTTGAGGGAGGCTGTTGGACATTGACTGTCTTAGTCATAATTTTATTTCTTGCCCTGATATTGTTGTTACTGTAAATCACTAGGAGTCAAGGAAAATAACAGCAATATGTTAAACTAACCCATACATAATTAAACTGTGTGTGTATGACAGAGACACAAACTAGTTGCCCACATTTCAGTCAACATGTGACCCAAATCCAGCTTGTGTGGTTATAATTCATAGTGTCATGTAGAGTGAGACCTTTGTATCAATCAGTTCTGTTAATTACTGCTAAGGGTTATAATTAATAACCCACATGACAAATACCTCATGTTTAAACTGTGAGACAAGCCACATACCTTGAGCATAGATCAACTCTTTTTTTAAAACATAGATTTAATCCATTATGTTATTTCATTTACAATAGATTTTTGGATTTGGATAAATTTAGCTTTTAAACTCTAAACCTTTGGCCCAAATCATTTCCCATCAGGCACTTGAGTTCCATGAATTTGCTCAGCCTACCATATTCCCTTTCAGCCAAAAAAAAAAAAAAATGAATGCAAACCTTGGTTGCATAAACAGGATAGACTCCAGATCACACAAAGTATTAGTACTGCTTTAGCAAGACCACACCTGGAGTACAGCGTCCATTTTTGATCACCACATTATAAAAAAAGATGTTGAGATTCTGGAAAGAGTGCCCAGAAGAACATCTAAGATGGCCTGGAGACTAAAACATATGAGGAACAGTTGCAGGAACTCAGTAGAGAAAAGAAGGCCAAGGGCTGACATGACAGCAGTGTTACAATATTTGAGGATTTGCCACAAAGAAGATGGGATAAACCTATTTTCCAAAGCATCCCAAGGCAAGGCAAGAAACAATGAATGGAAATTAATCAAGGAGAGAAGAAATTTGGGATTAAGGAGAAACTTCCTAACAGTGAGAACAATTAACCAGTGGAACAGCTTGTGAGTGCTTGATCATCGGAGAAGAAATGGACAACCACTTGTCTGAAATGATATAGGGGATTGGACTAGAAAACCTCCAAGGTCCCTTAAAGGGATTATGATATTCAGCCAGTTCGGACCGGTTCTTGTGTCCCAGTAGAGAAAATTTTGACTGGTTTGGAGAACTGGTAAGAAAATTTTGACTGGCCCCACCCACCTGATCTCGCTCTTACCTGTCACTTCTCCTATATTCTGTTGTTTCTTGGCTCAGCTGATTTGCGTGGCAAAGCAGATTGCTGTACCTCATCTGAGCTAAGAAACAGCTGATGGTCAGTGTTGTTATCTGCGCGCGCGCAAATTGCGTGTTTGGCATGCCCGGCAATCCAAGAAACAGCTAATGGTCAATCTTGCTGTTATCTGTGTGCATGTGCATTTGACGTGCCCTGGTAAGAAGGTAAGATGGTTGATGTTTGTCCAATTTGTGCATGTGCAAAGCAGGAAGCAGAGGGCATAAAAGTTTGGCCAAGTCTTTTCCTCCTTCTCCTTATTTTGTCAAGCCAAGGGCAGAGCGGGGTGGGAAGGTATGTACGTAGGCAATCACCCTGTCTCTGCAGCATCAGTCATGTGACTAAGTGGGTGTGGCCAACTCGACATCACTCACAACAAGATGCCTCCCCACCTTGCCATGAGTGACGTTGAGTTGGCCATGCTACCAAGCCACGCCCACCAACCACGCCCACAGAACTGGCAGTGGTCAATTTTGAATCCCACCACTGGTCCCTTTCAAGTCTATTATTCTGTATTTCCTATATTTAACAAGTAGATTTTAAAAAAAGTAATTCTGACATTAAAAATGCAGTCACACTATTTAATAATGCTTTCATTTTCTTCTATTTGTCCTTCATTTGGTCTTGCCCCTTCACCTTATCAATGTAGACAAGTGATAACCTCGCATCACAATCAAACAGACAAGTGAAGCATACAGATAATTGGACATAAATGCAAAGATGTTAAGATTCCCGATTTGCTGTGTTTGTATATAGGTTAAACACAAAGAGGAGAAATGGAATGAGATGTCAATATATATGTGCAGGAGCTACTCCAATATATATTCCCCGCTACAAGAAATACCATTTGCTATTAAAAATGGCTGGAGTTTCTGGCATTTTAAATATGAAAAAAATAATAATAAAGAAAATCCTGAAGTACCTAGAACAATATTGAAAATGTATGAATTTCTCATTCATTTATGTCCCACCTGGGAATTTTTCTATGGTTATTTAATCAAAGATCAATACTAAAATTTGTTGGCCATTGTAGCAGGGCAATCTATATTAGGACAAACTCAGAAAAAATCTGCGAGAACGTTTTTATTAACCATAATAAGAGTAGAGTAGAGCAGAGCAGAGCAGAGCAGAGCAGAGCAGAACAGAGCAGAACAGAACAGAACAGAACAGAACAGAACAGAATAGAATAGAATAGAATAGAGTAGAATTCTTTATTGGCCATTGGACACACAAGGAATTTGTCTTGGTGTAAATACTCTCAGTATACATAAAGAAAAGGTACATTTATTAAGAATCAAGAATCATAATGTACAACACTTAATGATAGTCATAGGGTACAATCAATAATCAAATCATACTAGCAAACGGTCAATATAAATCGTACGGATACAAGCAACAAATTACAGTCCTACAATCACAAATGGGAGGGGATGGGTGATAAGGAGTGATGAGAAGATTAACAGTAATAGTAGTGTACACTTTGTAAATAGTTGAACAGTGTTGGGGGAATTATTTGTTTAGTAGAGTGATGGTTTTCGGGACAAAACTGTACTTGTGTCTAGTTGTTCTGGTGTGCAGTGCTCTATAGCGTCTTTTTGAGGGAAGGAGTTGAAACAGCTTATGTCTGGGATGTGAGGGGTCTGTAAATATTTTCACAGATCTCTTTTTGATTCGTGCAGTATACAGGTCCTCAGTTGAAGGCAGGTGGGTAGTAATTGTTTTTTCTGCAGTCCTAATTACTCTCTGAAGTCTGTGTCTGTCCTGTTGGGTTGCAGAACCAAACCAGACAGTTATAGAGGTGCAGATGATAGACTCAATAATTCCTCTGTAGAACTGGATCGACAGCTCCTTGGGCAGTTTGAGCTTTCTGCTTACAAGCAGGGGTGGGATTCAATTTTTTAAACAACCGGTTCTGTGGGTGTGGCTTAGTTGATGGGTGTGGGTTGGTGGTAATGTGACTGGCTGGGCGTGGCCAACTCAACACCACTCACATCAAGGCACGCATCTCCTCGCCTGGCCTCTCGTGGCTGTGGGGATGCTGCAATAGTCATCAGTGTGAAAAATGGTTATGTTACTTTTTTCAGTGCCATTGTAACTTTGAATGGTCACCCCACACAAGCAAAGTACCAGTAAAGGAGGAGGGAAAAAACTCCAGAGATGTTCCAGAGACAGGAAGTCTAGTCCTGCCAAGAATGTAATGAGGGTTAACGGAGAGGCAGTTTCTGTAAGCAACACCAGAATGTTTCCTTCCTGCCTTCCTTACAGGATTAGGCCAGTAATTTCTTCTAACAACCAGTTTTCCAAACTGCTTAGAATGTTAACAACCAGTTCTAGCGAATAGGTGTGAACCTGTAGAATCCCACCCCTGATAATAAGCTTTTGGGAGCTGCAGCCTGTAGCTTTTGCTTTTTAATAAAAAAAAATAGTTGGAAAAAGAGGCTGCCAGATTTGTAAAACATGATGATGTTATCTAGTTAGGTAATAAGATGTCTGCAAGCAAACGATCAAGCTCAGAGAGCACCAAGGACCCCCCACAGTTCAACTCTGAGCTACAAACATTATCTTCTATTGGTCCTAAAACTTTGCCTGGAAATCAATCTGCAAAAGCAGAACTAAATAGAACTAGACCAACCCATTGATCTGGTAATCTTGGTATGCTAACACATAGCAGAGGTGTGATTTGGAGAGTTGACTTGTCTATCAAGTTTGTTGAATCAGGTGATTTGGCAATTTTTGCATTCATGCATAAAAATCCAAATCCACTTGACCTGCTTTGAAAGTTAAATTATAGTGGCTTAATGAATGAATGAATTTTCTGAACTCATTTGCATTGTTGTCTCAGTCTGAATCAATGCTCTGAACTTGACTAGGTAAGTTGAATTAGATTTTGTTTGACTTAAAAGGGTTTATTATACATATAGTAAGAGACATATGTGTCAGATTTATTTTTCCCACACCATTTAAAACATCAAAACTCCAAGTGAACTTGAAGAAAAGTCACATCCAGGCAATTTCCCCATATTCTACATGCTTATGGCTTCACCTGGACATCTTAGAAGGTTGTTAGAATGCTCTGCAACTTCTTCTTACCTCTATTTAAATCTACTTTACTATTAATATGTTGATATTTTTTTTTAAATACAAGAATTAGTCAACCAGGACAACTCAACCCTTGTTTCAAAAATAATCTCATGGCCAACGTCTTCCCGACAGAGCAAAACACAAAATAAGAACACTGGGTCCCTACAAGCTAATAAATTTTCAGTCTCCACCAAGTTAGGACATAATAAAATCTGCCATAGTAGAGTCTCCAAATTTTAACCTCAAATTCTGCATTTTCCTGGAGTTGAAAAGAAAAAATAAGATTAAAAAGCAATCACTATCTAGATCAGTGGCCTCCAAACTTTTGGGAACCAGGGACCAGTTCTGTGGAGAGAGGTTTTTCCACAGATTGGAGGAGGAGACTGGTGGTTTCACATGCTGCCTACATCCCATGGATAAGGCTTCACTTGTTTTCATGGTCCAGTTTCTGGCAAGCCACAGACTGGTGGTGCCAGTCCATGAACTGGGAGTTGTGGACCCCTGATCTAGATCAGACTTTCTCAACCTCGGGAATTTTAAGGTGTGTGGACTTTAATTCCCAGAATTGAAGTCCATGTGTTATATGGGGAAATTATACATATTGTGAGTTACACCTGAGAAAATGAAGAACAGAAGGGAATCCATGTTTATCCAATATTTAAACTATGCTATGTTTATCTAATATTTGAACTATGCAATGATTACTGGACAGTTATATAACTGTATCTAATAAACATATTATGTTTTGTAACTTGTCATGTTCTAAAGTAAATGTCAGATTTTTGGCGAGAACAGGGGCCTGTACTTTATGTGAGAGATACACGGTTATCCTGATCCAGTGGAACCTGTTAATGATCCATTGTGTTAAAATGGACATAACAGGAAGACAAGGCCATGAGAATGAGGTAGTTTCCCAGAGATGAGGTACAGGGCGGAGCTAGAGTGGAAATCTACCGAGGAAAGACCCTAAAAATACTGAAAGAGCATAAAAGGAAGAATTATGTAATCCTGTGAATGTGATATTCTATAAAAGCAATAACCATTTTGGGTGTGGGGTCTTCATCTCCTAATGTTAAGAAGATGGGGTCCTATTCCAATCTTTGCAAATTTTTTGAATAAAGCTTTTTATAGTTCTTTGGTTGTTGGGTCTATTTTATTGGTATTTATCACACCACGGGTCTTAAAGTTCCCAAAGTTGAGAAACTCCGATGTAGATGAGCCACAGTGGTGCAGTGGTTCGAGTGCAGTACTGCAGGCTACTTCTGCTAACTGCCGACTGCCTGCAATTTGGCAGTTTGAATTTCACCAGCCTCAGAGTTGACTCAGCCTTTCGTCCTTCTGAGGTCGGTAAAATGAGGATCCAGATTGTTGAGGACAATATGCTGACTCTGTAAACCGCTTAGAGAGGGCTGTAAAGCACTATAAAGTGGTATATAAGTCTAAGTGCTATTACTATTGCTAGATTGCATAGGAAATTTTCATAGCATGGTAGATGCTGTCTACTTTATTTAATGATTTGGGATATTGATTTTTGAGAGTCCCCAGAGCCAGTCTCTTTCAAAACCTGCAAAGAAAATAATTTTTTCAGCGTCTACAGTGTATTCACATCCCGCAGCCACATTATCTGGTATGGTATTGTTTCTTGTTCAGATTTTAGAAAAATGAAATCTAGAATAGTGACATTCACGGAAATTGGGGCTGATGGGGTATGTTTCCAATAGAGTCTTTCATTATTTCTTCATTAATTGTTTTGCCCTGGGATTTTATAATCATGCTAGCTCGGATTTTTTCAAGTTCAAGGTGGTAATTGCATTTGGTTACAATTTTACTTCACCATTGGGTTATTTGAAACCCACTTTATTTGCCTTCGCACAAAAGGAATAATTGCATTTGGTTATGCATTATTTTTCATCACGAGTTATATGAAAATTGCTCTGTGTGTATTCCTTGTGGTCTCAGATAATTGATATGTGTTCCTTACCCCTCTCTCTTCCTTTCTCCTTTCTCCCATCCAAAATAAATTTTGTGAATCCAACCATAAATGTAATCAAATTGAGAGGCCTACAGGAATCTATATGTATTGTCTTGTCAATTCAGAATGATTTGAAGGCTCACATTATTCTGGAGAGAAGAGATTCAGTGGGTTGAAACTGACCTGAATGTAAATAACCCAGCACTTCAGCCCCAAATAAGAATATTGTTTCTACTCTCTAACTGCCTGCTTTTGAAAAGCAAATTTTCCCATTGGATGTAACAGAAACAATACTGCTATATCATCTGTCTGGGAAGTGCAAGAGGAGAGGGGAAGGAGGAAAAAAATAATTGTTATTAATATTCTTCATCCTAGGCCATCATCTTCCAAAGTCAAAAGTAGGATAATCCCTGTTTAGAATTTCAGGGTATCAACCTTACCCCGAATACCTAGTTTATACAGAGTATACAGATAGGCACTTCCACAAATGTCTGTACTGACAAATTTTATTCTGTAAAATGCAGTATTTCAAAGTTTTCTTTACTTGGAGAGTGCAGTAAAAGTAGTTTATAAATAGGTAGTTTTCTTCAAGTAGAGCTTGACTCCTGCTGAATTAATGGACCTGTTCACTGTATTTATTATGGAAAGGGTTTGCCACTGCTTTCTTCTGAAATTAATTAAATCTTTTCTTTTTACTTCTCAGATTAGCCTACCCTGCTATGAATTTCTGCTGATCTCCTCTCCAAATATTAACCAGATCAAAACCTGTTTAGGTCTTCAAAATCAGTCCCAAACAGATAAATAAATAAAAGGGCATAGCTGAGGAGGGGCTGTGGCAGCAAATCTAAAAAATGTACGTATGAAGAGTTGGCAGCAAAATTTTTTTTACATCCTTAGCTTGATTTTAATCACTTTTAAAGTGTTTTATTTTATTTTTTATTGTTGCCAAAAAAAAACAACAGAGAACATGAACAGTTGTTCGCAAAATGTCTACATTTGACAGAAGGAATGAAGCTGGACTCTACGGAGTTTTTCCTTTTAATTCATAGCCTCTTCTATGGACAAGCAGCAGGAATCTATTCTCATTGAGTTGGTAAAAACATCCCCACCTCCTGAAGACATAATGGAAGGAAGGGAGGGAGGATGGGTGGAATGAAGGAAAGAAGGGAGGAAGGGAGGAAGGAGGGAGGAGGGAGGAAGGAGGAGAGGGAAGGGAGGGAAGGAGGAAGAAGGAAAGAAAGAGGGAGGGAGGGAGGGAAGGAAGGAAGGTCAGGAAAGGAAAGGAAGATGTGCTAGCCTTGTCTTCAGGTGAATGGTTAAAATGGGAGGGAGGGAAGGAAGGAGGAAGGGAGGAAGTTTTGAGAATCTAAT
>NW_020769310.1:3711405-3725941 GCF_900518735.1 Pseudonaja textilis | reverse complement strand
AAGAAGAAGAAGAAGAAGAAGAAGAAGAAGAAGAAGAAGAAGAAGAACAACCCAGGAAAGTGGTTTTTTTTGTCATCCTTGAGAAAGGATTAAACATCCTGACAACTCAATGGGGAAACCAGATTCTCTTAACAACCATGTTACTAACTTAATAATTGCAGTGATTCATTTAACAACTGTGGCTAGAAAGGCCATACAGTAGGGGGAAATTTGCTTAACAAATGTCTCATTTAGCAACATAAATTTTGGGCTCAATTGTGGTTGTAAATCAAGGACTACCTTTATTATCATTATATCATCATCATCATCATCATCACTTTTATTCATTAAACATGAGGCTCAGTCAACTTAACATTTAAAAGTGTGTCACCAATACCAGTGACCAGTGCTAATGGTTGATATGTTGCTGCCAGCATCCTAGGTGTCAACCAAGTATCTTTTTTAAAATATATGATGTTCCGACTAGCGCAGTTTTTTGCACTTCTGCTGGTGTTATTGCAGGAAGCTGCAATTTTTTGATGTGTTTGGTAAAATTCTTGGATATGGTACCAAGTGCCCCAATGGCAATGGTTATCACTGTTACATGTTTCATCCATATCCGCGTAGTTTCGATGACCAGGTCGCAATATTTCATGATTGGTGGTGACATGCTGAATCTTTGCCTTCATACACTTTGTGGCTAAGGCTTGCTCTTGAGCAGCCAAAATAAAGCCTTCAGTTCTTGTTGTTGTTATTTGGAATGGTTTCACAGAAGATTTAAAAAAAAAAATTACTACAAGAATTTAAAACGGCAACTGATTTCCAGTTCAGCAGCTTCCTAGGATGAGATATGGTGATCTTTATCATTATGCATCAGTAGAACAGGAGCGGACAACCTCTGAGGCATAGAGTCACATCTCCTGCTTAGAAGCGAAGATGCCTGCAATAGCTTGGTAAAAAGTTATGGTTGGAATCACTTCACTAAAATGCTCAGACCAGATACATTTAAGAGAAGCAGCTTGGTCTGTTAAGGAAGACTACCCTAGTTTATTTTTCAACTCCAAAGGTGCTTTTTTCAAGAGGTAACTGGAATTTCTGGTTTTTCTTTGAAGATGTTTTGCTTCTCATGCAAGAAGCTTTTTCAGCTCTGACTGGATAGTGGGGAAAAATTATTCAGTCATAGCTGAAGAAGCTCCTTGGATGAGAAGCAAAACCTCTTCAAAGAAAAAACAAGAAAGTCCAGTTGCCTTTTGAAAAAAGCACCTTTGTGACAACCATGACCTGGATGATTGAGAATCTCCATAAATAACTCCAAAGGAAGAGAGGAAGAGGAAGAGGAAGAGGGAGAGAGAAAGATGAATCCTTCAACATTCACAGTGAATGATACTAAGGGCTTTCCACGAGCTCAAACTTTCTAGTTAACCAGAATACAACTCTACACATATTTCCCAATATAATAGCATAGGAAAAAAATGAAAACGTTAGCTTTATTAGCCAAGGAAGTTTTTACATAAGCCTAACCCTTCTGGAAGTTAAACCTTAATCTCATTTCATTGGAAAGTTTGACAGTACAATTATGGTGTAATGTTAACTTTGAGCTCTATGCATTGTTTACAAGTTCCATTGAAATGAAATGGGTTGGCATAAGCATTTAAGTATGTTTTGACTCATAACTACCATATTTATGTGAAAGATTATTTCCAAGGGACCATGTTCACCATGTCTATATTTGTCTGGGGCACCTTCCTTTTGAAGGAAAGGTCTTTCTTCTAGTCTAGAAAAAAGAATGACTAGGAAGGACATGATAGCAGTATTCCAGTGTTTGAGAGGTTGCCACAAAGACGAAGGGCTCAGCTTATTTTCTAAAGCATCAGAGGGCAGGACAAGAAACAATGAATGGAAACTAATCAAAGAGAGAAGCAACCTAGAGATAAGGATAAACTTTCTAACACTGAGAACAATTAACAAGTGTAACGGCTTGCCTTCAGAAGTTGTAGGTGCTCCAACACTGGAGGTTTTTAAGAAGAGACTGGTCACTTGTCTGAAATGGTAAAGGGCAGGGGTGTCAAACTGGCAACCCATGGGATGGATGTGTGATGCCACTACCACCCCAGCTCTGTAAAGGGGAAGAACATTGCAATATATCACATGACGACAATGTGACACCGCGAGTTTGACAGCCATGGTATAGAGTCTCCTGCTTGAGCATGGGGTTGGACTAGAAGACCTCCAAGGTCCCTTCCAGCTCTATTCTGATTCATTGATTGATTGAAACTGCTCAAATGTATGGCTACTTCAAAGTACCTGCATTGCATACACACCCTCCATCCTTAAAACAGAGATATCCCCTTATTAAATATTCTCTTAGCCAAGTTGCTTTGTCCATGTTTCCAAGGCAACAGACAGGAAACTGGAGTTAAGCAGAATCTTTCATCTGAGAGGGAGGGGTGGTTGTGATAGGAATGGATGAGGGAGTCTAAGCAAGGTCAGCCATTTACCGCTAAATACAAATCTGTCACGCCTAATAGATGAAGCTCTTTAGTTTCCAAGCTACTCTCAGCAGCCAAGGAGAAAATAAAAAGGACACTCATGCATGAATGCCAATCAGCCTGCGCTGGCAACAATAATGTACACATGTTCCACAGCAGCTGCACCAGAGTGGACTATCAATGGTGAGAAGGTGTCAATAATTATATAGGAATGCAAGATGTTAATCTCTGAATATTCAACAGATTCCCATTGCGTTGGGATGGGCCCATGGAAATTATGTCTTCTTGCCTTAATATTCAGCCAACGGGAAGGAGGTGATTTGGGAGAATGAGGTAAAGGAACCAATGGGTGGAAATTACAGAGAAGCAGAATTCAGATAAATATTAGGAGAAGGTTCCTAATGATAAGAGTGATTTGACAATGGAACAGATGTCCTTGGAAGGTGGGAGAGCTTTCTTTTGCTAAAAGAATTTCAGCAGATCCTACATTTGGACAAGAGAGTAGACAGTAGAGGTCAATTTACAGATGTTTCTTTTCTCCTTTTCCTCCTCTGCCTTTTCTTTCCTCTTTCCTTCTTTTTAAAGAAGCTTTTTTTTTTTGATCCTCCAATAATCTCTTCCCCAGAAGACTTGGAATGCTAACTGATCTCTTCAGATGTATCCATTAAAGTTGTTTTATTATTTCCCAAGATCAAGAGATGAGTTTAGCTAGATCAGGTTTCAACCATCATTAATAGACTAGGCTTTCAAAATTCTAATGGTGATATATGTTTCTTTAAATTAATTCACAGTTCAGCATTTGAATTCTCCAGCTTCCGGTCCAAAGTTTCTTAGCGCACTGTCCTATATTCTGTTCTTTATAAGACCCAAGCTGGGTATGATATGGATATTGCATTTTTTTTTATGAATTTTGACTCTTGAGGTTATGTTTGCCTTCGCTTCCCTGCATTTTATTGTACCCTTTCATTGTACCTTCAGCACGTTTGATCGTATTTCCTTTCTCTTTGAATGCAATTTTAAGACAAAGAAAGCAAACTTTCTATAAAGTTTACTTTAAAGCTTTGAAAGAGGCTGCCTCTGAAAGTATTTGTATTCATTTTGCAGAGAGCAATACAAATAATTCAGTACTATGGAACTTTGGACGTTCCTGTATAGTGGAAATAACAGAAATACTAGGTATCAACATATTTTGTTGGAATGATTTACCTCAGGTTATTATTTCATGATCAGTATGCATACAGCAAAAAAATAGCATTTCAATGTCTTCTAACAGTTTCCTCTCTCTTATTAATCTAGAGCAGGGGTGTCCAACCTTGGCAACTTTAAGACTTGTGGACTTCAACTCCCAAAGCTGGCTGAGGAATTCTGGGAGTTGAAGTCCACAAGTCTTAAAGTTGCCAAGGTTGGACACCCCTGACCTAGAGCATGACCTGGGATAGTCTACCCTGCAAATAAGATCTGGAATCCAAACAAAGAGCAAGAATTACATCAGTATAAATACTAAACAGCTTGGCCCAACATCACTATATTATTCATTTTGGAGTTGCTTTGAACAGCAAGTTGGATGGCATATACAATAAATAAAATAAGTAAATGAGTAAATAAAAATCCCCCAGTAAAGCGGGACTTTGATAAGGTTGTGGGACTTGTGTGCCATGAGAAAGATGAGAGCTACGCCAGAAGTTCAACCTTACTGGATGGCTCTCATCAGAGGATCCAGATGAAAAGTGTATTTTTCATAAAAAAATATGATGGGACATAATTTACAAAAAAAAAAAAAATACCTACTGCAAGTGTCCCCAACCCCTAGGCCATGAACAGGTACCATTTCATGGCCTATTAGAAACCAGGGTGCACAGCTGGAGGTGAGCATCTGGTGAGCAAGCAAAACCAAAACCATTCCCCATGGTCCATGGAAAAAATGTCTTCTATGAAACCATTCCCAGATGCTGAAAAGATTGGGGACCCCTGCTCTGCATCACCCAGATCAACAAGGGCTGTCCTAGGTGTTTTGAGTTCCTGGACACTTGATGACAAATGGATTACAGGTCTCAGGACTGTTGGCTGAGCAACCAGAGTCAGCAGCTCTAGTACTATCGGAAGAAAAGGTGTTTACTCAACACAAATATACAGAGATTGAAAAATAAGCTTACATTTTGCAACAGTACCTTTAACACCATGAAACAAGAACACCTGTCTATCCCAGGTTTTTGGAGAGGACCCAATCGGTGGATAAAAATGCTGAATTCAGTTTAAGCATCTAGCTGTGCAACCAACCATAATAAGAATAATAAGGTATCTTAGAAAGTTATTGAGGTCCACTGCAGCTTTGATGTTTGCCCTAATGATCTGGAAGGCCCTTCCTATTTTACCTTTTTACCAGTCTTTTTGCTGTAACGTTACATCAAGAGACTGGGAGACCTCTGTACTTACATGGTGAAAGAATGGATAAATCTGAGGCACAGACAATTATTAACATTGGAAGGACATGATCTTCAATTGGGGTAGCACACTTTTTTATGGTATGGGAAGAATAAAATATATAGATATTTTCAGAGACATTCTGTTAGAAATGCACTATTGTTGGTGTGGGCAAAAATTAAAGAAAACCGCTACTTGAAAATATCAGTCTGGCTCTCCATGATGGAGGCACTGATACATCCACTTATTCTTAACACAGAAAATATTACAAGACATAAGGACATCTTAAAAGGGGGAACTTAAAACTAAGCAAGAATTGAATAGTCGAGGGATTGACTTAGCATGGTGGCCATGTGTGCAAATACAATCAAGATATAAGAAAGGTGCTAACATGTATGGCTTTTATAACGAACCAACAGAATTAGACCAGGTACTAACAGGGACAGATGAAAAAGTAAATAAAAATGTATAGTTATTTACTGAGCATTAAAATGGAAGATGAGCAAGTAAAAGAAACAATGATTGTATGGGCTGATATGTTGGTTATACTATAGAATTAAATAAATGGCAGAAACTGTGGGATATGAGTTATAAACTAACAATGTCAACTGCATACAAAGAAAATGTATATAAAATGTTTTATAGATAGCATTTTCCACCAGCAAGATTAGCAAAGAACTTTAAGTTCCACTAACTGTTGGAAATGTAACCAGATATCGGTTTCATATTATTATCACATGTGGTGGAAATGCCCAAAGGCAAAAAAATACTGGACAAAAAAAGAGACTTGCAGATCTGGATATATGAATCGGGATACGTGACCGTAAAAAAAAAAATGCTCTGGAATTTGTGTCTTAAAAGGCACCCAGAAATTTTTAAGTTAGGAGTCAAGGTAAACGGAAGGTGAAAAAGATAATAGTGCAAGTGGCTCTGTTAAAGGGAGATATTTTTCCCTGTGGGGTAGCCAGTGAACTTAAAACACACCAGATAAAATGGACAATGCATACAAGGTGACATATGATGAAAAGACTTATTTTAAATTCATCAGAAAACCATGCTAGAAAGTTACATTTAAGATGCAAGGAAGATGAGAAAAAGACAAATTTCTGTTTCTCTCCTCAAAACATTGGTTGGCGCCCACTCTAGCAAACAGGAAGTCAGAATATGCCCTAAGAAAAATTACTAGTTTTCTATAAGAAATGAACAAAGGAATAAACCTGATTGAATTCGGGCTTATGCTATTGTAGTGTAGGTAATACGTTTTTAATGAGCAAGAGAGAAGAAAAAATAAACACATTTTTTTCTTTATTTAATGCCTGGTTCTGCATCAATAAGTGAGCAGCTGTCTCAATTTTTATCTGTCTCTGCTTTGTAGGGAATTACATTAATTTAAATCTGGAACAAATCTGTCTCACTTAATGAAATTACTTCAGATTTGTACTGGTGAATCAAAGATTAAAATGGCTGTCATTCTGACTGACAACAATCACGTCAGTGTAAAAGAACGCAGGGGAACTTGATGAGAATGGTTAATCCAACACTAAAGGAAACCATTAACAGAGCTTAAAAATGAATATTAAAATTGGTCTAGGCCAATGACGAGCAGGATGCTGGGAGAACACCTACAAAACTGGTTGCCTATTATGGTTGGTCTTTCTTCTTTATCCAAATAAACATTATGTTTAACTAAATAATCAATGGTTTGTAACAAAGAAGGTCACACAATGGGGGACTTTAATTTGAAGCTAATTCTAACTGATGTGAAAGACTAGCCACTTGACTAGCAAATCGGGAACAGCGGCTTTTGGTGGCATCAACTTAATTTTCAGAAATGAACAGAATGAATCCTGATTCAGCCCAGAGATAAAACAAATGAACAAACCATTGTTTGCAGAAATGCATAGTGACTACAAATTTTTAAAAGCCTGCAGATCATCTTTTTACTCTTTCCTCTATGTAAGACATTGGTCAATACAAATTTCCAATACGGGTCCTTGACTTAAAACAGTTCATTTAGTGACTGTTTAAAGTTACATCAACATTGAAAAAAGAGATTTATGACCATTTTTCACACTTACAACTGTTGCAGTATCCCCAAGGAACTGAGGGAATTAACTATGGCAAAATGACTGGTCAAACCAGGTGACAGAAGTCCCAACCAATTTTAAATGTGTGTTGCTCACATAGAAGAGATGGGCCATCATTTCCCGTGGGGTGGGGTGGAGTTAGACATGGCAAAAGGACTGGCAAGAATAATATCTTTAACACCATCAGACAAATCTGCTTATCCCAAGCCCTGGGGGAGGACTCAATAGTGGGCCTAAAGAATTGGTAGCAGTGATTTCACATTTATATCTATGTATAATATAAAAGACCAACACCTGCCTACCCCCACATCCTTGGGAAGGACCCAATAGGTGGATCAAAATGCCAATTTTCCAGTCTAAATATCTGGCTGGCTGTGTGACCAAACATTGTAATTTATTAAATTCACATGCTTCATGCCTCCCAGTGACTTTGGCTAGAATTGGTTGTGTTAGACCAAGATCATTAACCAATGAAGCTCAACAGTGCCCAACAGATACTGGCCAGGAAAGTCTACACCAGCATAAGCACCACTGACTTCCTATCCTGATCAGATGACTCCATAAAGTACTCCAAACTTTTAGTCTGGTCTGAATTTTGAGCACACATTGTCAGTGCTCTTACAAAATGTCTGCTTTTACACATCTATCAATTATTTAGAAAGTACCAATTTTCCAGACCAGTACCTGCCAATCTTTTTTTTGCTATTTTTGTTTGCCCTTTTTCAAGTTCAACAGACATGCTGAGAATCACATTGCAGAGACTTTTTAGGAACTAAAGGATGTGCCAGGGGTGGTTAGTTTTCTTTACACAATGCATCTCTCCCTCCCTCCCTCCCACCCTCTCTTTTAAATAAATATTGTATTTAATATAATATCAAGTGAGGCAGAAGGCTGGAGATGATAAAGTGGTTTCCAGAGGCATATTGGCACCCAGAGTTAGCTGAATAAATCAGATTGGAGGGAGCAGTTAAGGCACAGAACATAAAATAATAGAGTTGGAAGGGACTTTTGAGGTCTTCTAATCCAAACCCCTGTTTGAGCAGGAGACCTTATATCAGGTCAGATAAATAATTCTCCAGTCTCTTTTTGAAAGCCTCCAGTAATGGAGCACTCACAACTTTTGAAGGCAAGTTGTTCCACTGATTAACTGTTCTGTCAGGAAATTTCTCCTTAGTTCTAGGTTGCTTCTCTCCTTGATTAGTTTCCACCCGTTGCTTCTCGTCTTGCCTTTTGGTGCTTGGAAAATAGTTTCACCCCCTTGTCTTTGTAGGAGCCCCTCAAATATTGGAACATGGTTATCACATCTCCTTTAGTCCTTCTTTTCATTGGACTATACATATACCCAAACTAGAGGAAAGGAAGAGAACATTTTTTGTTTAAATTGTAGTCTCTTTGCATCTTGTCTCTGCCTCTCAGGACCTCAGTGTGCATCGTAAAATTTAATGGATGGTTGGTTGGATGGATCATAAACACTACAAGGATATTTGGAGTAATGTTCCATCTCACTTCGTATTTCACTGTAATGATTCAAGATAGACTCAGCTATAAGGATTAGTATGAAATGCCCCAGTTATCTGACTAATTCTAGTTCCCGTAGTTCATTTGCCTTTCAAAGAACACAAGCAGAGAAAGAGATCCCGGCTATCAGAGCTAATTCAGGATAAGTTCCTGCTTGATAAGAAGTCCCTTATCCACTCACTCACCTCCAACCCTGATGAAGATGGAATATACCCAGGACCATCCTATGAGGCCCATGAGCTTATAAAACTTACGCTAGACCAGTCTTACAGTATTGCTCAACTGTTTGGAATTCTCACCATATATCTGACATCAGTACAATCGAGCGGGTTGCACTCTTCTGTACACAATAAAATTTCCTACGCTACTGGGCTCGAAATTCTCAGTTTGGATAACTTAGAACTGCATTGCTTATGGTCAAACCTAAGAATTGTACACAAAATTATATGTAGTAATCCTTTACTCGTAAATGACTTTTTCTGCTTAATCGCAATAACACACGCGAACAACCGTGTGTGAACAAGCTCAATGTAAATCATTCTAAACTTGACTGTAAAAATATGATTTCTGTAACAGAGTGGTCGAAGTCTGGAATGCTTTACCTGATCCAGTTGTCTCAGCTACAATTTTTCACAGTTTCACTCACAAATTGACTTCTGTGGACCTCACTTCATAGTTAAGTGGTCAACAGAGGGGATGTGCATAAGTGCACTAATGTGCCTATCGTCCTTGTCATTGTACATTCTTTTTTATTCTTGTTCTCATTTTTGTTTGACAAATTCTAATAAATAAATAAATTAATCTTTTTTCCTTCCACTGAAAATCAGATGGGACTGAAATGTTATTTTCAGGGGTGCTGATAATGACGATTAAAAAAAAAAAAAACATTCGTAACATTCCAAATCTGCTGTTTCACACACCCAAACAAACAATGTGCTCTCTTCCTAAATAGCCCCAAAAGATGCCAAACACGACTGGTTTATTTAAATGCCTGAACTAAACCAGCAAAACCATCCTAATGCTGCCATAAATCTTCTCTTTGATAGTCTAGTCCTCTGGAGGAAGAAAACCAGCATAGTCTGAGAGGTTTTCACTGCTCTGTGAAACCTGCACTGCCTTCCATCCACCTTTCAGTTCCAGTGGAAGGAACGGCTTCTGAATATAAATAAGAATAAAGTCTATTATAATTACAAATGCAGCTACCCAACGCTTTGGCTGAGACCTTAAAATGAGAGGCTGACATTGCCATTCCAAGTTAGACATCAATTACAAATGCATCTAACAGAGGCCAAGTAACCTGGTTCAGAAAATGCCTGGGTACAAAGAGAATCCATTTCTCCGGGAATTGTGCAGCCTAGAGCTTAGGAGAAATCCCATTCCATAAATGATCAACAGATCATTCCGGCTAAATAATTAATGTTGAAACCAGGTCTGTGATATATATTATTCCTGAACTGAGGGGAGCTGGGGAAAGGATACAAAGCCCATTTTATCCTGTCATTCAAATACAAGACAGTATTTGCATTTTTACCCACTTTATTTTTTTCCTCCACTGAAGGCAGAAAGGAAAGCTTTCCTGCATAGCTTTTGTGTTTTAGAGATAGTTTATAAGGTATAAAGGAAACAAAATGTATTATTAATATAACTGATAAGCATTTTACACTTGATTTGAAAACTTTATTATTATTATTTTAGGAATACTGCATCTAGCAAAATGCTCTCTATAAATAAGAGTGAAAAGTTGGCTGGACCACAGCTCCAAAAATACACAAACAGTTCTAATAATAGCATGAAACCCTCTCCAAACACATACACAATGCCAAGTGTCACAATATAACAGTGCTCTTTTGAGCTCATTAAGAGACTATTAGTCCTAAACTCAACTGGGTTTTCTCTTCACACACAAAAGTAAGCACCTTGCATAAATCCATATTAAACCATTTAGTCTATATTTAACCCTATAACAAGGATAGTCAGGGTAAATTAAATGGATTTTATTTCTCTGTGGAAGAAAGCCAATCCTAACCTTTTGTGTAGTCTTCTAATCTTTTATAAGAGTAGAGGGGAGGAAATAATCAGCATTTAAAAGGGCCTAGAGGAGAATGAGACACAAATGTTCAAAAGGAAGGGTCGAAAAACTGACAAGCCTTCACTATTACATCTTTAAACACTAATGAAATCGATAAATGCAATCCTCAGGGCTCTATTGACAAAATATTTCCAGGGCTCCCTTAATTCTATGCCTATTGCCTTGTTCTGAAGAAAGATTTCTCTCTTAAAAGAAATGATGGCTTGTATGACATCACAGAAGCAAATATATATTTCCCCTCTTTTTTTCTCATAAGGAGAACTGTATACAACCAAAATATTTAGCTATTATCTGAATAGCTGAATATTTGAAGAACAATTGCAGGAACTGGGTATGTCTCTAGTCTAATGAAAAGAAGGACTAGGGGAGACATGATAGCAGTCTTCCAATATCTCAGGGATTGCCATAAAGAAGAGGGAGTCAAACTATTCTCCAAAGCCCCTGAGGGCAGGACAAGAAGCAATAGGTGGAAACTAATCAAGGAGAGAAGCAACCTAGAACTAAGGAGGAATTTCCCGAGAGTGAGAACAATTAAGCAGTGGAAAAACTTGCCTCCAGAAGTTGTGAATGTTCCAACACTGGAAGTTTTTAAGAAGAGATTGGATAACCATTTGTCTGAAATGGTACAGGGTTTCCTGCCTAAGCAGGGGGTGGACTAGAAAACCTCCAAGGTCCCTTCCAACTCTGCTATTCTATTCTAAAGAAAGTAACTCAGAAAGTAACTTCCCTAGCTTATCAGGCTAAAAAAAAGAAATATTGAGAGATTTGTACTTTCGGACTTTCAAGAGTCTGTTAATGTAGCTTTACCATGAAGGAGAATTAGCTCAACTGCTTGGGTTTCTTGTCTGGTCTATCTGTGAAAGCTGACAAATGGGTATAATGACTTCTTCCCAATTTTAAAGACTCAATTTAAAAGTGATGCCAAACGCATACTGTTAAGGATTCATGCACAGTAGAGAAGAGAAAATGGAAATGTGTCCTGCAAGAAGGATATTTTGGCCCTAGGCAAGAGGAAATATTGATGTCAAAATTGGTTATCCTTTCATGTAATCAATAAATAAACCAATAATACATCAAGTCCCACCTTAGGCATGAAGCCAGATGAATGATTTTGGAACAGTCTCTCTTGTTCTCAGCCCTAGGAAAAAGAAGGCAAGGGCAAATCACTTCTGCCAAATTTGCCAAAAAAAAAAAAAATCCTGCCAGGTAATCCAGGCAGTCACCAAAAAATCAACACTGATTTCAAGGCACCAGGGGAAAAAAAATCAACTAATACAGAAAAAGAAGGAAAGATTAACAAATAAGATTTTATCGAACATATGGAGGCATATTTACAGCAGGATGGGAATGCCACCTGCTCTTTGTTTCAACTCATTGATACAAACAATGTCAAATATTTTATTTAAATAATACCTTTGTTGTTGAACAAGAGAATCATTTGAAAGCAACATAAGTCTATTATGTATCTCAGTGAGAATACAAAGATAAACTCTTTTTATATATAGATCAATCCTAATAATGTTTATTAAGAACTATTCTGAGGGCAGTTTAACTCATACAGTACTTTGTGGTCATGTTTTCTGTATTCATTAACGTTATGAAATATATCGATAGACTTATTGGTAAAACATTTTTAAACAACAAGCATATTGTATTGAATTGTATGCCTACTACTGGGATTTAACATGTTCTGACGATTTTTATGCTCTAGAAGTAGCAAAAAGAATAATCATAGGAGATGGAAAAATATTTTAACTCCAGATTTAAAAACTTGGATTTTAGAGATCTTTGATCCAGCAGTTTTTGAGGAAATGTATACAATATATTCTTTCAATCAGAATATGTTACATTATCTTTCCCCCTTTGATCAATAATTCTTGGATAGGCTTAGTGACTACTAAAAGCTTGGTTTACTTTTTTTTTTTTTCAAAGATCTACAAAAATCAGGTGAAATTGGAATATATTTGTAATTATCGGCATTTTGTCTTTCTTTGTTTTTCTTTGTTGTGTTTTTTTTTCTTTGATGATGATTTGTTCATTTTTATTATGTATATTTGTTTGAAAGGGACTGTCTTGCACGAGGAGGAGGAGGAGGGGAAGGAGAAGGAGAAGGAGGAGGAAGAGGAGAAAGAGGAGGAATGTCCATCCTGAAGTTTACTTCCTCTTCAATATCTTTAGAATTTTAGCAGTACAATCTGATATGATAGATATTTATTTTCAAAGCTCTATTCAAGTCAACATTTAAAGTTAGCATAATATTCAGATCTACATTGCTAATCTATACACATCAATCAATCAGAAAAGAGCTGGAAGGGACCTTGGAGGTCTTCTAGTCCAGCCCCCTGCTCAAGCAGGAGATCCTATACCATCTCAGACAAGTGACTGCTCAGTCTCTTCTTTAAAACCTCCAGTGATGAAGCACCTATAATTTCTGAAAGCAAGCTGTTCCACTGGTTAAATGTCCTCACTGCTAGGAAGTTAGGACATCAACCTGAGAATAAACTTTTTTTTTCCATTTTTGGGACTGGATTTAGTGAACAAGCGGCTTCATATATTTAAGTCATACATCCAAACAACAGCATACATTTTGGACAACGTTTTTCAAGTTTTCTTTTTTTAAAAAAATGATTCTGTATTAGTACCAAACATCACATCAGTATTATAACTTGCACTTCATATTCTCCATTCCAAAAATGCAAACATCTTTATAATCCAAATTGAAAGATGCCTGGGTATCATCTGCTAAGTTGGTTTAACTGAGACAGTTTACATCTGGTGATCGACTTTAGCAAACACTAAGGACATGTGTCACAGAACATATGCATTTAATACATCAGTAGCGCTTGAGCCGTTCACTCAGAGATCTCACTGGAATGTCCATTCTTGTTTTTTTTCATCTGTCAACCCAGTTTGCAAAAGACTCAGTGCCCACTGGTGGCATAAAGTGGAAACGGCAGTAGAAAATTCCTTAATTTCAACTGAATAATCCCAAACTCATAGTCAGGTCATTCACCCCTTTTCCTTAGCTTTGGAAAAAAAATTTGAAGGAGTTATTGATTATATGCAAAATGCTTTCGGGAATAGCAATGTTCAAATGCAAAAAAGGTAGATAAATAAGTGTCCAAGACATGTGATGTTAAACAGGAACAATTTAGCTTTTTATAATATTCTGATAGAAAGATATTAAGGTTCAGTGAGGCCTTGACCCAACAACTTTTATGGAAGCTTCCTTCTTCTTCTCGCAAACTCCTAATCATTGTATAATGAGGTGCAACTCCAGAAGAGAAGACATGAAAAATGTGTATTACTTTTTCAAATCCTTCCTTCCTTCCTCCATTCCTCCAATCCCTCCTTCTTCCCTCCCTTCCTCCCTCCCTTTGTTCTTCCTTCTCCCTTCCTCCCTCTTTCTCTCTCTCACACACATCTACTTACATATATTGAGGCACTATCAAATGAGCTTACGGTATTAAACTCTTCCCACTGCATTTGAAAAATATCTTTCCAAGAGAAACCAAGCTTAGAAGGCATATGAATCTAATCAACTCAGTGCAGCTCGTTTCTCCATAAGCTGCATATTCTCTCGTTGAAATTCAACTGAAGATGCAACTATAATAAAGTGAAACCCTGACGCAAAATGAAATGCTGGCCTCCACCAAAAATTCACAATGCAGAATCAAAACAGAATAGCCTATTGTGTTCACAGTGCAAGTTATGATTCACAGCTAGCTCAACTAACCAATGGTTTTCCCATTCATAGTGTGAACATCTGGCATAATGAAAGTCTGCAGTCAGTTTCCAATATAAATAGCTTGGGAAATGGAGGTTGTATTTAACAGATCAAAATCAAGCACACTTTCCAGCATAAACACATTCAACAACTCAAATTATATAGAGAGATAGATAGATAGATAGATAGATAGATAGATAGATAGATAGATAGATAGATAGATAGA